>ASRE01006883.1:0-10502 GCA_000412615.1 Pecoramyces ruminantium
ATAGGTTTAATATCTTCTTTATTATTAATACCTTTAAAATTAATCATATTTTCATTATCTTCAATATTATTTAAAAAATTAATAGATTTATTTTCAGTAAATTTAATAAAACAGGCAATTTTTTCTGAATCTTGTTCATCTAAAATATGAGCAAATACATCAAAATTTTCAATAATTGTAAACATACATAAAGATTTTAATAATGGGTGTATAAAGAGACAATTATCAGCTGTAGTTTTTAATCCAATAAGCATATTAAAATAGGTCATTTTATGATCTTTTAAAATTGTATAATTTAAATAGTATTATAACAATCTGTAGAATTAACATTTAATCAATTTATTGAAATTTCTACATTAAAATCTTCAAATAAATAAAAATAAATCATGGAATAAAATTTACAATTCACAAAAAATATTACTTTATTTTCAATAAAATCTATTTTTTTTAAATTTTATTTTTACCATTAGATTGGAATTTTTGGTATTTAGGAATATTTATTGATTTTAAGAAATTTATATAACTTAACAAAGAAAAATGTGATTTGAAAAGAAAAATGTTAATTATTTTTTTAATGAATTAAAGATTTTCATTACCTTTACTTAGACATCACGATCCAGAAAAATCATTTATAGTTGAATATAATGCAAGTAATTATTTTTATTTCAAATAATTCTAATATAGAAAAATTATACTATTTAGTTTTTAATATTTCTTAAATTATGTTTATTTTTTTTATAATAAACCCTATTTCTTTTCTTTTTAATATTATTTTAACTTTAAATCTATGACTAATCTTTTAAATTAAAATTATGTATAATTTAATTCATGTATTAACTTTTAAACTAATTCTACATATATCTATTTTTTGTATTTAATTCTAATCCATGTATAATCATTAGATTATGATGTTTTAAGTTACTCATGTAAAAAATTAATTAAATAAAAAACAATATTAAAAACTTAACCCTAAAATCGAATAACAATATTTAAAGTAAAGCCACAATAATAATATTATTAATAATTGTAATAATGTTCATGTTAGTAATTTTTATTTAAATGTAAATGCAATTGAAAAATCTATTGACTTGATGAGATTATATTTAAAATAGATCCGATGACTCCTCCAATCATCTATAAAGAGATTTCTTTTCTCTAATTAAAAGAATCAAGATAAAATCTAATTGGGTAAAAGATCGATTAAATTCAATTTCTAAATTATGAAAGTATTTGTAATATTAAAATTAATTACTCTTAATATAAAAAAATTCAATATAAAAGTAAAGCAAAATTAAATTTAATATTTTTCTTAATATTTTATTTTTTTAAAAAAAAAAATACAACTCAAAATTTATTTTATTAATATTTATAAAAATATAAAAATTCTTTTTTATTAATAAATTTAGAAAAATTGAAGGAAATTATAACAAATTCAATACCTAATAATTCAGCTTTTTCAAATTTAATAGGTGATAAATTTAAAAAAGAACTTATTCAAGAATCAGTTTTAGGGTTATTTCTTGATTTTGAATCAAGTGATAACCTAAAATGTGTTTATATTCAAGGTATAAGGTGTACTTCGGTACATAGAATACAAAAGTTTTAAATTTAGGATTCAAATCAACAAAAATATCACATAAAGATATATATGAAATTATTTTTATTAAATATGATTTTAATATTAAAAATATTAGAAGATTTAATTATTTTTTAAATTATAAAAATTTTGAAGAAATAAAATTTCCAGATGATTCAATTTATAATATTGAAAAAAGTTATTCTTAATATTAAGATTAAAAAGAATTTAATTATTAAAAACTTTAGAAAATTATAATATAAAATTTAAAAAATATATTAGTAATAATAAAAATGATACTGATAATGAAATAAATATTGAAGAAATCCAGAATAAAGAAATTGGTTATAATGAAAATAAAATATTGAAGAAATCCAGAATAAAGAAATTGGTTATAATGAAAATAAAATAAATACTAAAGAAATTCAACATGAAGAAGTAAATGAATTAGAATATATTAATAATAAAGAAAATATTTCTGAAATAAAAAATTATAAAAGATAGAAAATATAATATTTAAATTATATATTTTATATTAATTTTATTTAATTAATTTTATACATAATTTTATGTAAAAGTAAATTATATATTTATATATATAATATTAATATATATTAAAAAATATATCATAATAATAATAAATATATTGAATTTTATTATAATTATGAATATTAATAATAGTAAATATAAATTTTATCCTGCTATTTTCGCAGATAATTTATATTGCATATTTAATTTTAAAAATAATATAAATAAGCGAATTAAATTTGGTAAAGGAAATATAAAAACTTTAAATATATTTTATGTGAATGCCTAAGGATTTAACAAAGAAAAACAAGATATCACTTTTGATTCTCTTATTAACATCTACGATATTATATTCATAGAATCATGGTATCTTGATTTTCATAAAATAATTAAAATTTCTTCTTTTGTGGCATCCACTCCTGTACCATTTACCATTTCGAAGAAATAATACAAGACCTGGTAATGGAATATATTGTTTTGCAAACCTAACCCCTAACTCTATCATTTCAATAATTATTAAGAATATTTTTAATTATTAAATAAAATATTGATTCTAATTCAACTTCAACAGATGTAGCATATGGTAGTCGAGTTTCATTATAAACATTAGGATTGGTTAACAAATTACTAAAATTTAAAGAATTGTATTTCCTTGGATACTATAATCATCTAGATGATGAAGAAAAAAGCACCAATTAATAATGTAAGTTTAAATCTACAATTAGGAGATTCCCATATAACACTTGGGCATGTTGATGAACTAAATGAATTAAATGTATTTTGATGCTAACTTTATTTCTGATGTATCGTTCTTTTTTTGTTCAATAAATTGAGAAATATCACCAGTTTGAACATATTGAGATTTTTCAAAATTTGTGGGTAACAACTAGTATATTTACTCCATCTTTATTTATTTTATGAATCACTAATCAGGTGAGTTTAATTTTACTCAATGAAATTATTATAATATATTTATTAGAGACATTTATATATAAAAATTAATATACTGATAATAACCCCTTTTCTTAAATGAGTAATAAAAAAATTGTTTTAATTAAAGTAGAAGAAGCACTCCAATTTGCTGGAGTTGTTCATCTCTCCTTTATTCTTAATGGTAGAAGGAAAACCACAGAAGGTAACAAATGTCCTATTCGTTGCCGTAAGTGTAAAGGAACCTTCACCAAAACCAATCATGCCCGTCTTATCAGCAATAATAAGAAAAAGGGTATCATATGTAACAACAGTTGTGCATTTAGTGCACTTAAAACGTATCTGATTGATCTATTCAATCATGATATTATTGAAATTTCTAAAGGTTCCAACAACGAACCTTTTATTACTTTTAAAAATGAGGATCAGAATATCTCCATGAATTTCTTTACTCCTAATAATGACGATCTAAAGCGTAATGAACTCTTTAAGCCTGTCCAATTTAAAAAGATTCCTCTTTAGTAAGAAATCTCCAAATTCAATTAAAGAATCAACAAATATGATATTGGAGAGTTCATTCGCCTTCGCATGGAAAACGCATAACTTAAAAATTTGTGTGTAAAGAAAATGAGTATTTCTCATCTGAGCAATTCAAAAAAAATCCAAGTAAATTGGGATAAAGAAAAATAGAAATTGGCTTCCCAAATTGCAAAAGTTAATCAAAAAGTCTCTTATTCAGAACCTTTAAGTTCTAAGAAAAATAATAATGCTGACAAGAATGTCTCTTCTACTCAAGGTTCCATAAACAGGATCATTATAAGAGAAAAAATCAAAAAATATGTTGTAGAAAACTCTGCCAAGGGAAAATGCAAGATGGTTGCAGATACTCTTAAACGTAAAGCTGATCATCTCCCACCTAGACTCAAACAAATGAGTAAAGAGGATGGTCTCTCCAAGATTAAAGGAGTTGTGAGTCTTACTACAAAACTATATAAAGTTTTAAAAAGTAATGACCTCACCCTTCTTTACGTAAAAGGAATCCAAAGACAATCAATTAAAGAATTAAAGGATAGCCAAAACGTTCCTTTCATAGGTAAAAACATCTGTAAAATGACAATTTTAAAAAATCTAACCCTATGATCACAGATATTCTGAATTTTTCGGAATCTTTCAAGATCATTGAAAACTTCAATCCTGCTGCTGTAAAAACTTGAATACCGCTAATGATGACGATATTCTTAGAATAGAAAAAGCCTGCTATTGAAGAATATCGGATATTATCTCAAGAATTGAAATCCCTCAACCAATTAAAGATTTCTATTCAGACACCCTCAAGAATATTTCTTTTACTCAATTTACTCCTCCAAGCTTCCCTCCTCAAATTGCCTCAAATAATAATTCTACCGAATCCATCAAGGAACCAAATTACTACTTATCCTACTTCAAGCAATTTGATATGGCTTACTACCAATCTCACATCTCAGCCTCTAATTCTACCCGTATCCCAAATACACCTTCTTATAACAAGCCAAGCTCACCACAAACTCCTATATCCTATACCTAGCTCTAAATTAGTTAAAAGCGAAGCTAATTTTGATATTTTTATCTCAGCCACTAATAACAATTATAATAACAATGATAAATTAAAGAATAAAAGTGCTAATGAAATCATTGAAATCATTAGCTCTCTAAATTCTCAAGAAAATTCTCCAGATGAACCAATTATATGCTCTTCAAAAACTTCTCATTCCAAACCTGCTATCATTTTTAACTACTCCTCTAACCCAGAAGAAATTGATGTCTATAATACTAAAATTTCACCGAACTCTTCACAACTCTCACTAAAAATTAATGAGCTGCCTATTGATGACTCTATTAAAGAAAAACCTGATCCAGATAGCACCTTTAAAATGGATGTTGAAGATCAAATTGAATCTGATTCTACTGATTCTGAAATATTCTAACTTCAGTTAATTACAATCTTTGAGATAAACTAAAACTAAATTTAATATATTTTTCTCTATAATATTTTAAATAAATAATCTTATTCTTATTTTTGAATTTTAATATTTTTCAAACTTATTTAATTTTTTATTCCATTATTTTCTTCAAATTCAATATTTAAATCTTAGAGGTTAAGTTTTTAATGTTGTTTTTTTTATTTATTTGTAAAGTTTAATACATATATATTTATAATTACATTAAAAATTAATAAAAACTGCATGTTTTCAAGAAATATTACAATAATATTATATTTAAGAAATGTAATTGAAAAGTATTAAAATTTAGTATACTTAATTTTTTTATTTTATTTTGTAACCTTAAAATAAAAATATTATTATTTTTAATTATGTCTATTTCATATGGAAAATTATTTGTTTTCATTATATATAATAAAAATTAATAACTACTCAATTTAATCATGTTTATTTAGAGTCCATTTAGCATTGTCCTAATTTTTCGAATTGTTCAATTAAATTTGGGATCATTATGAATGGATTTAAGGCGGAAGCGTCACAATTCATTTGACAACCATTTTTCTCATGCCACCAATTATATAGAATTAAGTATTGTCTCCTATTTAAATCCTTTAAATGAAATTTAATAATATTAATTATTTTATTTTATTTTGTTTGAAAATAATTTTTTGTTATTTATTTTGATTTTAACTTCCTGTTTATTTTATTTTGTAATTATTTTAATGTTTGTTGCATAAATATTTATTTGTTTATTTATTCTATAATTTTATTATTTTAAAGAAAAGGAAAAATAATTATATAATATATAATAGTAAACAAAATAATATATGTACGTATTATTTATATACTTATCTTAATAAGTTAAGGAAATATTCTTAAAAGAATATACCCTCCGCAAGAGTTAATATTGTAAGAAATCAATTATAAGATTTCTTATAAAAGATTTCTTATTCACAAATTAATAATTAAATAATTATTAAATAATTAAGTAATTAAAACTAATTTGGAAAGAATATTTGTCGAGTTTTGTAAAGATATTGATTTAGTCTTGCTTATTAATTCTTTACAAGTTTATTTTAAAGAAATATAATAAACAAATATAAACAAATATTAAATAAACACTTGAAACAAAACACCAAAATTATAAATAAAATGAATTACACATTTTAATTGTTTTTTATTAATTATTTATTCACATTTATTTACTATATAACTTTAAAATATTAACTCTTGATTTCCTAATGAAATCAAAATAGATCTTATTTATATTATACATTTGAATACATTTAATATTTAATTGGTTAATCTAAAGATATTATTATATTTTTAATAAATTTATGTAATACTTTACATTAATTTATGTACGAAATTTTTATCACATTATTTTGAATAAAATTATGTAATTCATTACATTAATTTATGAATTAAAAATACATTACATTAAATTTATTAAATTTATGTATATGTATAAATAAAAATAATACATTATATAAATAAATTTAATAAATTTATACATTAAATTTATGTATATATATGAAATGTCTTAAATAATTAAATAATTTTAAAATAATAATTTGAAATCTAAAATGTAAAATTATAAATTTTAAATTCAAGTTTATCAAATATGAGATTAAATAATTTATAATATTAAAATTAGTTAAAATTAGTTATTATAAAATTTTATTTATTTAAATAGTTTAGTTTATTATTATTTTATTATTATTTATAGCTTTAGTTTATATTTTGTTTATTTTTATATTAGTTTAAATATTTAAAATAAGTCTTAAGACAAATTGTTATTTATAATTAGTTTTAGTTTTTGTATTTTATTATTTAATTAAATTAATTATTGTTGTTATTAAATTGAATATATGTAAATTAAATTAGTTTAATATATTAGAATGTAATATAGAAAAAATATAAATAATGTAAATTTTCATTAATTGAAAAAATGTAGTTGTTATTAACAATTATTTGGTTAATAACAATAATAAGAAAAAAGTTAAAATAAAAGAATTATTAAAAAAAATATTTTTTGTTTTATTTTTTAATTTTTGTGTTTGTTTATTTTTGGGTTTTTTTTATTATAATCTGTTTTATAAACTCTTTATATAAGGGATTCACGGAAACAACAATTATTCTTGAAATCGAAAAAAAATGATGTTTATAATTATATATTTATGTCTAAGTATAATAACTACAAGAACTTGATATAAGATTTATTTAAAGCTCCAAAAAATAGAAAGCCATTGCCATTTTATGGGGTATTTTACATTGAAGAGAGATTCTCTGATTTCTTGGATTACTTAGACAATTGATGTAAGTACCTATTTTTAATAAATTATTTATTAATTAAAATTAATTTTATTCATACGAATCATGAACTTTATATTTTAGGGATTTATATGTATAATGAAAATTATTTATAATATGAAATTGTAAAGATAACTAAACAGGAGTTGGTCTTTATATTCAATAGATCAGATTATTTGTTTAATATTTAATTAATTCTTAGAGCTAGGTTGGAATATACTATTCTATTAAATTATTTATACTAATACAATATATTAATTTCAATTATTTTATGTAACATAAATTATTTATTTTATTATTATAAAATTTTCTAATTGAATAATCAATTATTTCATGTATAGTCTAACTAAACTAATTTAATTAATATAATTATTACTAGATTATTATATTACTCATAATAGACTAAATATTTAATTATAAAATCAAATATTAGATATGTAATTAATTACTTTATTATTAATCTAAATCTAAATTATTGTCTATGAAAGTTTTATTATTTTAACAAACCCAGATATATTTTTTAATTTAATTTTACCCATTGATCCAGATTATTTTAGAAAAAGCGAACTTTTTTTAACTTATTAATATAATTATGTTACATACAAAATTATAAACTAATGACATTGGATTATGGAAGTTATTATGTTCCAAACAGAAAAACAGATATGGCTAAATATGCTATAAAATATTTAGAAAAAGTCATTGGTCAATTATTACACCATTAAAATATGGTTTAATTTAAATGATTGGTGTAAATGATATTATTGACGAAATATTCTCTTTAGAAAATGTTAAAGAATTATTCATTATCACATGATAATATTTATTTATTAAGTTTTTGGTAACTCAATAGAGATAAAATCAATATTCAATATAATGATTATAAATATAGTGGAATTGAATAAAATCATTTTGACTTTACTAAAATATTCAATAATTATAATTAAAATTAATATAAATATTGTAAAGATATTACAATATTTTTAATAAATTTATGTAATATATTATTACAATAATTCATCTATGAAATTTTAATCACAATATCTTGAATAAAATTATGTAATTTATTATATTAATTTTTGAATCAAAAATACATTACATTAAATTTATTTATACATTAAATTCATGAGTATGTATGTATAAAGAGTTCTATTTTCAAAACAGATTGTAATAATACTAATACAAAAAACCCAAAAACTAAAACCACTCAAACAAAACACTCAATTATAAAATAAATCTTTTTATTAAAAATTATCGTTTTATAAATATCTTTTATTAAATAATTTTTATTATGTTATTAACTATAAAATTGTTAATAACAATTACATTTTTTCAATTAAAGAAAATTTACATTATTTATATTTTTTTTAATTATATTCTAATATATTAAACTAATTTAATTTACATACATTCAATTTAAATGATAATAATAATTAATTTTATTAAATAATAAAATACTAAAACTAAACTAATAATAATATATTTTTTTAATTAAATATTTTATTATAACTATTTAAATATTTTAATTAATTTAAAATTAGACTAAAATATTAAACTAACCTATTAAAATAAATAAAAATTTAACAATAACAAATTTGGCTAATTTTGATGACTAAATTATTTAATTTCATATTTAATAAATATAAATTTAAATAATTTAAGTTTTAATTTATAATTTTAAATTTCAATTATTAATTTAAGGTAAAATAATTATTTTAAAAACCTCAATTTAATGACTAATTCATTAAGTTTAAGATAATAATCATATTTAGCGATAGTACTAGATATAATTATTACAACAACTCACGACTTCGTTAACAGATTATTAGAAAAAACCATCGAAATGGAAAAACTAATTCTTATAGAATTTATTAATAAACATAAACACAATTTCTTCTGTAGAAGTCCTTTATTTTGTAAAATAGATATTTTAACTGTAATATTTAAGAAATTAAATGAAATTTTTAATATTTATTAAATATGTATTGAATATTTATTAAAATTTTATAAAAATTAATTTTAAATGTATACATTACTATATAAATATATTATTATAGTATTTAATTTTGTGTATTGAAAATAGTATAAATAATATTTATTTAAAATTAATAATCATGAAATCATGTAACAAATAATTAATGTAATTTAGTTTAAATTTTATAATTTCAAAATATAAAATGTTCGATTTAGTTTTGATTTTTATAATTTTTGAAAAAGATTATTGAATAAAAATATTATTATTCTTTTGAATAAAATTGTATTATTCTTTTATTTTAATAACAATAATTTTATAATTAATAAATAAATAAAATACTTTAATAGTATTTAAAAATTTAAAAATATTATTTCATATTTTATTAAAAAGGTTCATTATATAAAATTTTTAAGTTTATTAAATACTTTATCTGCTTATTCTTCCCAAATGAATTTATTATCTTTTTTCAAGAGTTTTCGCAATGGCTTCATGATTTGTATAAAGTCTATGATAAATCTTTTGTAAAAATTACAGAGTCTAAGGAAACTAGTTCTTTAATATTTTTGGAATTGCCCATTGATTGATGAATTTAAGTTTATTATGATTCATTGTGAAACCTTTGGAGGATATTTTGAATCCAAGAATTATAATTTCAGTAATTTACAAATCGCATTTTTTAGCATTTTATAAACCAAACGGCATAACCTGATATTCATAGTGATCCAATAGAGTCCTAAAGGTAGTCAAGTATTCATTACTTTCTCTGATTCTAACTAAATCATAGGCGGAACATAGATCATGCCGAGTAATAATTATATAACCTTGAAATGATTCTATTAAATCATTGATCCTCTGTATTGGATAACTGTTTCTTATTGTTATCGCATTTAGTCTGAGATAATCTACACAAATAATACAAGTGTGTCAATAGGAAAATTTGGTCTTAAATATTGTAAATTTTTAATTTTTGGTGAAGAAATTATTCCTAATGTTGGTACTTTACATTTACATGCCTACTTTAACTTATTAAGAAGAATGAATCATGCTACTTTAAAAATTATACTTGGTGACTTTATTTGGTTTTACAATGCCGTTAAAATGACCTTATAAATTATAAATATTGCTTTAAATATCTTAACTTCTACTTTTACGAATCTTTACTTGTTATTAATATCGAATCAAGTTATCAAACGATTAAAAC
>ASRE01006910.1:0-14407 GCA_000412615.1 Pecoramyces ruminantium
TTTATTCATTTTTATTCTATTAGAGCGAAAATAAGGTTCTTGAGAGTCATTTTGAATTAATTAAATATATGAATTAATTGATTTTATAGAATTAATAATAATAAAAAAAAAAAAAAAATTCTTTTAGTAATATTTATAATTTAAAAATATTAATATTATATATCAAGTATCAATCTATATTAATTAAACAGTTTATAAATTATTATGTATAACGTGTATATTAATATATATATTATAATGTATTAAAGTTTATAAATATAATATAATATATAATTTAATATATAATTCTTTAAAATATGTTAAAAAATATATATATATATATAAATAGCAAGATTAAAGAGAAGCCTTTATTTAAAAAGTTATTTTTAAAAAATTAAAAAAAAAAAATAAAAAATAAAATATTTATTTATTTATTTACTTATTTTTATAAAATTATAAATTAATGTATTTAATAAAAAGTAGAATTAATAAAATTTTATTTTTCAATTAGTTATTATGTTATTTTTATGGATTAAATATATTATCTATATATTTATTTTGTCTATTTATCTATCTTTATGTAAACATCAATTAATAATATATATGTACATATATTATATTATTATTTATAAATATTAAAAAATAATAAAAAATGAAATTTATCAAATAAATTGTTTTTTTTTTTTTTTGTTTTTTAGTATAATTTGGAGTTAAAATAAAAAAATAAAAATATTTATATATTAAATATTTAACTATTATGATATAGAAACTTTTAATCTAAATTTTTTTTCTTTTTTTTTTAAAAAAAAATTAAAATATATTTACTACAGTATAAATATTAAACAAATATAATTATATAGTATAGGAAATGATTATATTCATATAATTATTATACAATAATAAAGTTTAATTAATAAAAGTTGAAAAAAAAAAAAAAAAAATAAAAAAAAAAAAGAGTATATCAAATAGGTATATTAATTTATACAATTATTATTAATTTAGAAAAAATATATTATTTTATATTAATATTATTTTTTATATTTTTATTTATTTATTTATTTTATGTTTTTTTATTACTGATATTAAAAAAAAAATGTATTATTATTAATTATTTAATTTATAATAGATATATATAATTTTTTTTTTTTTTTTTTTATAAAAAAAAAATTTTATAAAATTAAAAAAAAATTTTTATTATTAAATTATTATTGTTATTATTATTATTATTATTATTATTATTATTATTATTATTATTATTATTTATTATTATTATTATTATTATTTTATTGTAATATGTAATAAATAGATAATAGTATATTAAAAATATTGAATATACAATTATTTTAATAAAATATATTAAAAGATATTATTATTGTTAATTTTTATTTTTATTTTTTTTTTTTTTTTTTATTTTTTTATTTTTTTATTTTTTTTTGTATTATTTAAAATAGTATTAAACTATATAATATTAATAATCAAGTCTTCGTTTTCCTTTTGTATTGGATATATTATTCTTCTTATGAATATTTGTTTTTTGATATTGCTTTTTACTTTCACTTTCACCTTCCAATTTTTTATATAAATCGATGATTTGTCCATATTTAATTTCAATGTTAGCTAATTTTCTAATTTCATCACTAAATTGAATTTGATTTTCTTCGGAAATAATTTTACTATTCCATAATTCTTCTTTATATTCTATATCATTAAAGAGATTAGAATTAAAATTATTAAATCTTTCACTGACCATATTTCTTGATATTAATTTTCTAATGGCATGCTTTACATCTCGTTTTTGGATTAAAAGATCACTTTGTGCAAAATGTTGATTTAATTTTTGTACTTGATTGCTACTTAGTTTGTTATAGGCGTTAATATAGTCCGGTAGATTTAATTCTTCAAATTCTTCATCACTGTAACTATAATTTTTAGGAACGTTCTTTAATATCTTTTCAAAATTAATATATTCTACATGTTCATAGCAATTAATTAATTTTTTTAATTGAAGATCAAATCCGTTGTTACTACGATTTTGGAAAATAGTAATAAATTCGTCGTCTAATTTAAACAAGTTTTCAGGTAATTTTTTAATTTCATCACTTAACCTTTCTTCTCCTGTAATATTCTTTTTATTTATAAAGTATAAAAACAAGGTTTGTAAATTAAAGATAATTATTTTATAATCTATTCTTTTAATTTTATGGGTTAATTTTGTTTTTTCTTCCTTTGATAATACATCCACTTTTTTAATTTTTTCTTTGTACCTTGTTAGAATTGTTTCATCCTGATTAAATACTTCAAATGTATATCTGATAAATAGTTGTTCCTGCTCTTCTTCCAATAATTTTTTACCTGATAATAATAGTTTTGAAAGCTCAGCTTCAATGGCATCAAAATCATACTTTATATTTTTGTAGTTTGAAAAATCAAAGGTTTTATTTCCAGTATAGTAATTTCTATAGGAGAAGGTACAAATAAGATCTTCAAAAGAATCATAATTCTCATTTTCGATTGTTAGGGAAACAATTTCTTTAGAGCTTGCTTTCTGAACAATAATTTTGGATTGATCGGATATTAATGAATCTAAAAATTTATTTTGACAAGTAATAATAGTTTTATAGGCGGTAGCTATATATCTTCCATAGCCATTATCAATTTTATCATTTAATACATAAGCTAAGTAATCTTTTTTTGTAATCTTTTTAGTAGGTAAACTTGCATGACAGTCATAATTTTGTAATTTCTTGTATATTAATTCCCATCCTTTTTGGAATGATGAAAATAGCTTTTTCATATAGGCATCATGCTTTAATTCTTCTTCTATTGTTATTTTCTTAGCCTCCTTTCTTGAAATTTTATTATCATATTTAGTAAGAACATATGTTATAAATGGATTAATTAGGTTAAAGATTTCTAACATATGACCAATATCATTTTCTTTATCATATAAAGCATTTAAATATTTAGTAGTAACGGGGTATTTTATTATGCGATCTTTAATGGATTTAAATTGATCATAAAAATCATTTTCATTTGGATATTTGGTTATATTGCAATAGTTTATTAATGGATATATTTTTTTCTGTGATAGCTTATTTAAATCGGAGGTTTCTTGTAGAATTGATTCAATGGTATCATCTTTGATATCAAGAATATTATTATTATTTCTAATATAAGTATTCTTATAATTTTTATAGTCTTTAATAATATTTTCAATGGCATCATTACAATTGTTTTCAAATTCATCTCTTTCTTCTGGATTGAGTAAACTTTTTTCATTATTAATTATAAGCATAGCAATTTCTGGAATAATTAAATTTAAAAGACATTTTATATTTATATTATCAATGCTTCTACTTTCTAATTCTTCAATTAATGACTTCCAATTGTCTTCCATAGCGGATAAAATTGATGAATTAGTTTCATCAGAATCGGAATAATAGAAATTTTTTAAATCTATTGGAGTTAAGTATCCTAATTTGAAATTATGATAGATACAAGAATAGAAAATAAAATTCAAAATTCTAAAGGTCACCATACTAATATTTCTTACTTTTAGATTATTGTTAGTGTAAAAGTCTTTTTTAACTTTTTTAAATCCTCTAATTTGCTTTCTTCTTTCATTTTCAACTTTTCTCATTAACTCATCTAAACATATATAAGGAACAGAGAAATGATAATGATTAATATAGAAATCGTTTAGTTTTTGAGATTCATTCAAAAAAATTCTAATATGACCTGGCCTATCAATAAGTTTATGATTTCTTCCTCCTAGAAGTGCTCCACAATTTCTACATACAAATGTTTCCATTGGAAAACCACAGTTTTTAATACGATAGTAATAATAACAACTACACATATAAATTGCTTCAGTTGTTCCATTTTGGAAATGTTCATTAATTTGGTCTCCTGAAATTATTAATAAACTATCGTTTGGTTCACCTC
Organism: Pecoramyces ruminantium; assembly: GCA_000412615.1. NCBI lineage: Eukaryota > Fungi > Neocallimastigomycota > Neocallimastigomycetes > Neocallimastigales > Neocallimastigaceae > Pecoramyces > Pecoramyces ruminantium. Next base: position 3,925 of record ASRE01006910.1, read on the forward strand.
CAGGAATATATATATTTCTTAAATTTCTTAATACCCTTGGGGAAAGAATATTTGAATATACAGAATTTGGTTTTGATAATGAACAAATAAATGCTAATTTGTGTGAATATAGTAACATTTCAAAGGTTGATGGTGAATGAGATATAATATGTGGCATTTCTTTTTTAATTGAATTACAATCATAATAGATTTTTAAGATATCTACAGAGAGAGGGGATAAATTGAACGTTTGGACTATGGATGTGGCATATTTAGTTATTTTACCATAATGTTCTTCATCAAAATGATTTTTTAGACAGGATATTTCTTCATTCATTATTAAATTATAAAAGTTTAATATAGATTTTAGTTTATTTTCCCCTCTGTTATTTAGCATAGATATAATTTTCTTTGTTGACCTATAATTTTCATTTTTATTGTTTATATATTCCTTTCTTATATCTTTATAATCATTAAATGTACTATTTTCAATAAATAAGTATTCTAAAGATGATGGAATTTTACTTGAAAAATCAAAATCTTTATCAAATAGTTGTTTCTTTTTAATAAATTCAATAGTTTCCTTATAATTACCAATAATAATCTTGTTTAATATTTTAAGTATATATATCTTAATTACATTTCTAAAATGACTTGAAGAGTTTAAAAATCCAGTAATTTCATATATTGGTAACTCATCTTTTTCATCTTTATAAAGAGCATTGGTAAAGTAATAAGAATAAATTTTGACATATGAAATACAGTATAACATTGCAATTCTGTTATCATTTTTTATTTTGGATTTTTCTTTTTCAATATAATCGATACATTTTTTAAATATTTCAAAAGATTGGGAGAAAATTAAAGTTTCATTAGATTTCTTCATCTTGAAATATTTAATAAATTCTTTATCAAATAATGATAATAAAACCTCATCTAAACATCTATTATTGGTCTTATTTAATATTTTTATAATTGGATTGCTTTTTTCATTTTTTAATTCTGATAAAAATACAAAACCGTTTTCATCATCATTATCATCTTCATTTTCACTGTTATTATAATCCTCATATTCAAATTCACTACTTTCATAGTCACTACTTTCAAATTTATTATTTTCATATTCGCTGTCTTCATATTCACTATTTTTATATTCACTATCTTCAAATTTACTATCTTCAAATTCACTGTCTTCAAATTCACTATCTTCAAATTCACTATTATTCTCAAAGTTATTATTGGAAGAATTTATTTGAATTTCCCTTGTTTTATTAATAGGACATAAAGTAAATCTTTTAAGTATTATTTCAAAAGTCATTTTCGAATTAATGATAAGAGAATTATCTGAACAAATAATATTAATTAATTTTTCTCTATATTTTTCATCTTTTGATACTTTTATTTTATTATTTAATATTTTTACTATTAAATCTGTATAGTTTTTATTATTAGAGAATTTTTTCAGAAAATCAAATTCTTCATTAATTGGATCTTTATTGATAAGCTTTTGAAACATTCCTTTTTTATTTTTATGCATTAAGTAATGTTCATTTTCTTTTTTCAATATTTCAATGTAGGATTTTAAATTGCTATTTAATGAATTATTATTATTTCTGCTATTTTCCTTTAAGAATTTCATAACTAAGACAAAGTCATTCAAATATAAAATTTGTTTTAATGTTAAACATAATTCATTATTTATTATTGTTATTTCATTAAATATTTTTTCTATATCATTTAATATTGTTGAAATATTATTGAATTCTGGTTGAATTAAAATACAATAAATAAAGGATTCAAATAAATTATATAATATATTATTAACACATGAAATATCAGTGTTTTCACATTTGAATTTTTTCTGAGAAATAATAGAAATATAATTATCAAAGAAATCATTGAAATTTTGTTCCATAATACAAATAAATTTACATAAAGAATAAAGAATATCTCTATACGATTCGATGAATAATATGAATTTGGTTAAATTTTTAATGTTTAACTCGTAATCGTTTTCTATATTATCATCATTTTCAGTAATATATAATTCATATAATGTAAAGAAGAAAATCAAAATATTTCCATTTTTGAATATGTTATTTGACTTTGATAAATAAAAAATAATGTAATCTTTGAACAGTATTTCCATTAATTTTGATTTAGAGTGTTCTTCTATGTTATTAGTTTTGAAGATTTCTCCAATATAATATTTTTCAAATTCAGTTTTCAAATTATTTTCAAGACGATCTTTATTCTCTTTATAGTCGTTATTTTTTCCATTTAATTCAAATCTGATATTATTTTCATTATCCATATAATCTTTCCTTAATTCGACAATATAATGATTAATTTCTTTTAAAATTGAAATTATACAGGGAAAAGAGATTCCTAATGTTAAATCAATTTTTTTTGTATCGGTAGAGCCAGAATATTTTCTAAATGATAAATCGAAATTATTAATGAAGTCTTGATATATTTTATCAAAGTATTCATTATTTAATTCTTCATGATTCATCAATTTAGTAGAAAAAATATTATTTTCTTCAAATTGAATCAAAGTTTCAATTAATGCATTATTATATGTATATTTCATATATTTGATAATTATTGAAATAAAATCTACATCATCATCTTCAAAAGAATAATCATAGTATATTTTTGATATTATATCTTCCTTTAAATTATCAATTTTTTTTAGCGTTGCATTTTGAATAATATTCTTAAAGTTTTCGTTACTGTTAATGAATTCACATACATTTTTAACATATTCATTACTCTCAATTGAACTAAAGTTGATTTTATCTTTATATGAGATATAGGTAAATGCATGGAATAAATCTTTTTTCAATTCATCATTCAAATTTATTAAATTTTTATTGTTAAATAAATCGATATTTGAAGCTTCATAAATTTCTTTAAGATGAATATCTCTTCCATTTAAATTGTCAATAAAGTATTGCTTGGGTACAGCTAAATGAGAAATTAAATTTTCATTGAATTCTTTTATTTTTTTATTTATATTTTTAGTTTCGTTATCAAATGGTATTCTTTTTAAATAAATTATGAAAAGAATAATTTTATTAGTATTTATATTGCCTTCTTGTAATGAATCTTTAATATTTGAAATTAAATAATTAATGTGACTTAAATGATTACAAGTATTATCATCAAAGTGAAGAATACAGAGATTATATTTTTTATTGTTAAAGAAATCAGATATTTTTCCTTCAATAGCACGTTCGGAGGTACAATTACTGACAAAAATGATTTTTGTATTATCATTAGTAAATTCACCATAGATATTATTATATATTATTTCATCTTTATCCCTAAAAATTGACTCCAAATCATTTGAAAAAGTGTAAATAATATGTATATTTTCATTGGTTTCAATATTCTCTAGATACGACTTTATATTTTGATGTTGATGCTCTTCACTTTGATAAATATTCATAATAGTTTTAAAATCATCCTTATATTTTTGTGAAAATGAATATCTTATTAAATAGAAAATAATATCTTGTGAAAAGTTTGAAACAATTCTATTAAATATTTTTTCTTTATAAAATTCAAGTTGATTTAAACGATCATCTTCCAAATCGGTTTTATACTCATTTGATAATTGATAAATCAATCCTTGGAATTCTTCTATACTACAATTTAATAATTCACACTTTAAATTAATTTTTAACATAGAATTTTTATTTACTTCAACTATTTTATTTACTAATTCATAAATTTTTTTGGAAATTTTTCTTTGTTCATCATTTAACAAATATCCAAATGAAATAATGTGTTTTTCAAATCTATTTAAGAATGGAGGATCTTGATCACAAATACTGTTTTTATCTAAAAGAATAATACATTTAAGATTATTATTGACATAATAATTTTGAGTATTTGAATCTCCTAAAGCAATTCTAGCGTATTCACTTTAGTTTTGATTAAAGAAATCATAAAGAGAAGGATATAAACTCTCTAAATTTTTTAGAATCATAACATTATCATTGTTCATGGTTACCTGAATTTTATTTAAAATTTTGGCAGTGTAATGTCCTTTAGAAATATCTTCATCAAATTTACTTCCATAATAGAATGCTTGTTTTTTATTTAATTTATTTAAAATTGATGATACTAAAAATTGATTGATTTGACTACTGGTAATTAATAATAAATATCTACTTTTAGGATCATTAATATTATTTATAATACATTTCATAACCTTATATTCTTTTTCAACTTTAAAACTTGGAATGTGTTTTTGCATAATTTCTTTAAAAACTTTGACAGAATTTTCTAAACCACCGAAATTTCTTTCAATACTTCGTCTTAATAATTTTTCAATTTTTCTTTCATCATTAGGGTATTTCTTTTTGATTAATAATTTTGAAAATGTTTTTATCAAATGATAGAAATCTCTAGTTCCATGGAATTCATTTATATTTTTTCCATTGTTTTTAGAATCCAAAACTGAGGTATGTTCCGCTGATTCAAATTTGAATTGATAATCTTTCATTTGTTTTTTATATTCAAAATAGGAAAGAGCTAAATATTCTAAATATTGATTATAATTTTGTTTTAATCTTGAATCATAAGATTCAGCAATTGCTAAAGCTGTTGAAACTAAATCTTGTTTATCTGGTTCTGGAATTGAAAGATAAATACCACGATTCATTTTTGATGCATCTAATGGCCAATTTGAAATTCCAATAAATGAAACTTTTTCTTCATTGTCATCATATTCTAATTCGGAGTGAATAACTTTTAATGGATTATTATTGGAAATTTCGGCTAATCCCATTTCATCAAAGTATACTGCTGATATAATTTCATTTGATAGATTTTTATCTTTTAAGGAATTTCTTGCTTTATTGAATATTTTTATAATACCTGTTGAATTACTATTTAGAGAACCTTGATAAGACTTTGTATAAATTTTTGGGAAATATTTAAATAATTCATTAGAGGAATTTGTTGCCTTCATTGATTTAAAAATTAGTTGAGCACTTAAAGTTTTACTGCATCCTGGTTTTCCAACAATAAATAACGGGATTTTTGTATTCAGACACACAAAAATAGCAAATAAATTTTCTAATATTGGTCTATTTTTAGCAATACCTTTATCTAATTCTGTTGCATCTGCAATAATTTCTTGAATTTTTTTTGGGAAGAATTCAAAATCAAAATCTTTCTCAAATGTTTTCTTCATTTCATTTAAAAATTGTGATCTCTTTTCTTTATTAAATATTCTCATATAGTAACATAGATATATACTTAAATTTAAAGAGTACAAATATATTAAATCATTTGAGAATTCGAATTTTTTCATGAAATATGGTTTTCGCAATAATTCATTGAACCACTTAAATAATATTTGCCATCTTCTTATTTCTCTTAAACTAACGGATGAAATATCATATTGAGCTTTAATGAATTCATGAGCATTAAAAAGTGAATTTACTGCAATATTCATAATTTTTCCTGATGATAATTCATAATCAGGAATTATTTCTTTTAATGTTTTTAAAACAATATTAGAAATATATCTTTTTATATCTTCTTTTTCAGGAGTTTTGAAATCAAAAACAAAGTTGAGGAGAGAATGAGGTAAAGGATTAACGTTATAAACTAGTTTTCTATTTAAATGTTTTGCTTCATCATACAGACCTACAATTTCCTTTTCTCCTGTATCTAATCTATATGGATTACATGCAGCAATGAATTTAATATTCTTTTTAAGTTTTTTACCTTTGCATGAATGTTTTAACATTATTTCTGTTATTAATCCCAATGAATTACAAGTATTAATTTCATCTAAAAATACCCATATAATATTATCGTCATTTTCTTTAATATCATCATTTAAATTATGGTCTTCTTTTTCAAATAATTCTTTTTCTTCTAAAAATTTAATTATATCTTTATCTTCAATTCCAGCATGAATGTTTAAGATTTCCATTGTAATACCCTTTAATTCAGCAATAATTTTAATTAATGAGGTTTTTCCACAACCTGTTTCACCCATCATAACAACAGGAACATTAGTTCTAAGTCTTAGATCAATTAAAAGTAATTTAATAAAATTATCTTCTGTAAATACATAGGAATTAACAATGTCCTTTATATATCTCAATTTCTTTCCATTATATTCATCTGTAAAACCTCTTTCATATTCGTCTATTTTATTAAAAAGATTTAATACCTTTCTTACTTCTTTCATATATCCTATAGGATCTAAATCTGTATAGTCGATGATATCTCTAGTTTCAATCATTGAATCAGAATTATATATAGCTCTTAGGAGATTATATTCTTCTGTATACCTATCACAAGTAACTATTTCAGAAATAGATTGACCATCCTCATTAATTAAAATCATACTTGGTTTAATTTGTTTAATTGAAAATGGTATTTTGTTTAGCAAAATTTCATTTGCATATTTATTAGCTTTTTCTAAGTCAATTTTACCTTTTTGCTGTTCAAATGTCACATATTGTCCTTTAATAATATTATCATAGGATGATGTTATAAAATGTTTTGTAATTTTTACTAATGATTCGACGAAAAATTTTCTAATTTTAATTAAATTTGAATTTCTTTTATATGCTTTAACAAAATTTAACTGTTCAGTATTAAGATAACATGAATTAGTAAGAAGTCTCAATTGTTCTGCAATTATACTAATAAATGAACTTATTTGGTAATAATTAGGATTTTTAATATTTAAGTTTTTGAAAATTAAATTTTGACATTCTTCTTGACTTAATGGAATTGCTCTTATATGATATGTTCTATTAAAATTTGATTGACTGACACCTTCAATATATATATCCTTTTCATTAAGGATATCAATATTTTTTAAATAGTTACATACGATTTGAATATTTGATGTCATATCATTTGGGACTATTAATTTCGGCAAATTATTAGATTTAATAATTGTGTTTTTAAAGAAATTGAAAATTGGAAAAATGGTCATATAATCAATAAAATTATTTGGAATTTCAACTTTAATTTTTATTTCGTTTCCGTAGTAAAAAATGTTTTCATTTTTAGAGTAGCATTTTAATATCAAAAACATAAAGAGAAATTCTCTTATTAGTTCAATATTATTGGAATTATATAAATCTAGATGTAATCCAATCTTTCTATCCGTTAATTCTAATAATCTATGAATAATTTCATCTTTATCAATGTTATCACCAATTGGGAAATAAATATATTCATAATCTTCACTTAATTCTTTTTTAAAATTATTTTTTATTAATGTGGATTTTCCTAAACCAGAAAATTCACTGGAATAAATTTCAACATCTGGAAATTTTCTAGTTTTACTTATATTTTTTTCCTTCATTTTAATGTCTGTATATTTATAATAGGATATTTTTTCAATTTCAGTAATAACTTCTTTAGTTTTATTTTCGTTAGTATAAAGAATAAGTAAACATGATTTCATATCTTTTGGAGAATAATGTTCTTTAAGCATATTTATTAATAAATTTTTCATTTCAATAGATAATTTTTCTGGCTTTAATAAAATAAATAAAACATAATGGTCACATTTAATACTTTTATAAATAAAAGATATTAATTCATCCTCTGATGTATTTATATTACAATATAAAACGGTTTGTGCTAAAGGAAAGTTTCCTGTTAGATTTAATGAACATTGAATAGCATTATATTCGATCTCTTCAACTGAACTTAAATGTGTATATAATCCTTTTTTAGATTCATCTAACAAAACGGCATTTTCAAAAACTGATCCAGCATTAATACCATTCATACTAAATAACATATTTAAATAATAATTAATACTTTTAAACATTTGTTTTAAAGATGATCCTTCATTATTTTTATTAGTTATTCCTCCAAATTTATGTTTTAATTTATTATTTGTGGCATATTTTAGAATATTATTTAAATTTATCATTGATGATTTATTCTTATTTTGTGTAGTAATATGATGATGGGTTATATAGTTATATAGAAATGTAAATTGTCTACCATAAATCATTCTAGTAATAGGATAGTATGAATATGTTTCTTTAACTTCTTTATCTTGTAATTCATTAATATTTTTTAATTCATTAATTATATCTTTTAATATTTTTCTATCATTGATATCATATGGATTTTCATATTTACGACATCCAAATGCATTACCATCTTCAACAATGATGATATAATTTATTTCTTCATAGTAACCCTTAGAATCAATAATGTTTAAAATATTTAAAATTTCTTGAATATCACTAATTATATCGGCAAAGGCATCACATATTTTAAAGTATTCTTCTTTTTGATCTTTTTTTCTTAATAAAGCAACATCTCGTAAATCTAACATTTCATCAAAATCTTTAGTAAGATATTTTCCATCTTTACTAAAATATGTTGCTTTACAATTGTATTCTGGATAGGAGTATTGAATATTAAATAAACTTGATTTATAAACCAATTCAATATGCACTTTATTTAATTCATTAGGATTTAAATGATTAATATATAATTCATGGATATCACTATATTTTCCTGATATATCTTTAAATTTAATACCAATATCCTTAAAATTCTCTCTTTTAAGAATATTAATAAAATTATTTAGGAATTCTTTTTCATTTAAATTATTTAATTTTTTTACTTCCTGAATAAAGGCCACACATGATTCCAATACATTAATATCTCCAGTTGTAATAAAAATATCTTCAACATCATCGATAAATTCTTCCATTTGGTGAATATCTTCAATTTTCTTATCAATAATAAACTCCATTAATTCTGGCTTAGAATACATTTCATTAATGACGGCTTGGAAATCAAGATATAGATCAGAATCTAAAATATTTAAATCTAAACGATTTAAATATGTATAAGATTCATAAAGTAGTATTAAAGAAGATTTTCGTTCCAATTTTTTAATTACAGTATTTATATCCCTGTGAAGAGTTTTATTTTTCAATTCAAAATCGTTTAGTAGCGTAATAATATTTTTTAATAATTTTATCGTATTATTTTTACTATTTAAAAGCATTAATTTTTTACAAATATTATTTGTTGGTGGATCTTGTATTTTGAAGATTTCCATTAATTTTTTAATTTCTTCTTCTATTTCATTCTTTTTAATTTTGACTATTATCTCTTCTAAAAATTCAATATCAATTTCGTTTTCAGTTTCTAAATTGAATAAGTTTTTTAAATTGAAAAATTCTTCTTTTGTTTTTTCTAAAATAACACTATCAATATTATCTATATTATTTAATGAATTTTTTTTATTTTTTTCATATATTTCAGTGAAAAATTTTGAAGTTTTCAAACATGATATTTCATGAGCTTCATTGTATAAATCTTCAAAATCATTTAACTCTGGTTGATTCATATCAGGAAACATACTTATTTTCTTTTCAATAATTTCATCTTTTAATCTTTTATATAGTTCAATTTCCCTTCTTTTATCATTTTGATAATAATAACCAATATTGATAACTATTTCATTTATTTTTTTAAATATTTCAATACATTTATTAATTTTGTTATTTAATGTATGATATAAATCATAAGCAATTGACTGTTCACCTAATGCTATAATAAATAATCTTGTTTTTAAATTATTTTCATCATTATCCAATAAATCCTTATTAATTGAATGCATTAATTGTAATTGCTTCATTGAAAATTCAAATTGCATTAGTTCTTCAACCAAATTATTCATAATTTCACGAGTTTTCCTTATGTAATTAATTTCATTTAATTTTTCATCATTATTTTTATCAAAATAGTCCATGTTTATTAAAGCTCTAAGTGTTTTTAAGTTGTCTGATAATTTTTCATCAAAAATTTCTTCATCGGACACAATATTTTTATCTAATTTTTGTAAGAAAAAATAATGAATTTTTTCATTTTCAAATTGATTTAAATATGAAATAATATTATCACTTGATAATTCATCCATATTTTCAACTAATTTTCCTACTACGTTTTCATTTAAATATCCATGTTGATTTACTAGAACAGCAGCAAAAATTTCATTAATTTCTTTGGATGAAAAATTCTTTTTAATATTTTTTATTATTTTATTTAAACTATGATTATCATTATCTGAAATTGATTTAAATAAAGGTCCAAAAATTGAGCCTAATTCTTCAGTGGTTATATTATTTTTATCCATTTTACCTATGTGGTCAATTAATGAATCAATAATTGGAAAAATTTGGTTTTTTGGTTTTTCATTATTTTTAATATCTTTATATTCAATTTTATTTTCAATATCAAAAATTTTTAATAAAATTTTGAATTGATTATAATTTTTTGCACATCTAATTAATGAATTAATAAATGTATCATAGTTATAGTTATATTCAAATAATTGTTTATAATTATAAAAATATCCATTTGAAGTATTAAATTCATAACAAAATTCATCATCAACTTTATCCAGTTGTATATGTTCAATTAATTTAATATATTCATAATTTTTATATGTATGAGGATAATTTTTTGCATCTTC
>ASRE01006924.1:0-12343 GCA_000412615.1 Pecoramyces ruminantium
TCAGAATATTATGAATTGATGGCTTTTAAATCTTTTACATCTTTAGAATAGGTCATTGAAAAAATAAAAAATATGGATCTCATAAAGAAAGTGAAATATAATAAATTCTACCATATTGAAAAAGATTCTTATAATAAAATATATTTTAAAGAATATTTTAATCATTAAATTAACAATTTGTATAAACAAATTGAAAACAATATAGAAAACATCAACATTCAATTCAATTTGATTAAATGAAATTGTTTTTATACATTGTAATAAAGCAGGAAATATATATATATATAGTACTAATAATTTTTTTTCAAAAATAGCAAAAATTGAACAATTTGAATCAAATTATAATTTTTCTGACAATTTAGGCTATGATGAATATGAATTATATGCTCATATTTAATTAAAGTTTCAAAACAATATTGAACTTTAAAGTAAAAAAGAAAACAATGTATATAAATGTAGTAAAGATAATATTTGAAGGTAAAATTGATATTATCTGCTGATGAATTTTTATTATTAAAAGCGATGATAAATATGAAAAACCTCTCACAATCAACGTAGATTTATAAGTATTAGAAGTATATAAATATATTTTTACCAATATTAAAATATAATTCCTTAAAAATTATAACAACAATTAACTTATTATTAGAGATTCAATTAAATATTAAAACAGCTAAAATAAACTATTTTAATATTTAATTATTAAATGCCGAATGAAAGGAATAATATAGAATAAAACAAGGAGATTGTAGAATTTAAAGTGAACCATGTATTTATATTAAAAAGATAAAAATAATAATAATTATTATTATTATGTTTATGTTAACTGCTGGAATTTATCAATCTAATATAGGAGTAGTGGATTTCATAATAGGTATTAAATTTATGAAGATGATTATTTAATAAAAAAAGTATATAAAAGCTGTAGGTTGTTTATTATATTATGAAAATTCAAGAAAAAGAATTCTACTTATGACTGATATAATATTTTAAAAATATTTAGGTAGCTAAAAGGATCGAAGTATTATGGAATAAAAGTTAGTATTTATTTAAAAATAATTGTAGATGCATATTTTGGAAGTGATGAAACAATAATTTTTAACATTTTATAATATAAAAATTAATTATATTTTATAAATACATTTATGAGAATTTATTATTTATTTAATAGTTAATTGTAATTAAAACCAAAATCAAATAAATTTTATTAATGTTTTAACAATATTTAAATAATATAAATTTTCATTTATTTATTAAAATATTAAAAATACTTTAAAATTTAAATAGGATATTAAAATTTAATGAAAAAATATATTTAAAAACAATATTAAATATCATAGAAATAAAGTTTAAATATAATATTTAAAGATTTATTATAATCAAATTAATATTTTTTATTAATGCTATACAATAATTATAAAAATTATATATGATATTAAAATAAAACATAATATAAATTAATTATAAAAAGATATAAATTTGAAAATAACAAAATATAATAGTGTATTAAAAAAAGTTATCATGTATAAAATTTGAACATCTTTTTATATTTAATTTTTCATTATTTATTATAATAAATAGAATCTTCGTAATCACTTTAATTTTCAAGAATCAGATTTTTATTATATAATATATTTTCACATTTCTTCTTTTTAATTTTTCATTGTTATTTTTTTTGTTAAATTTTTCTTATGGTATTTGATCGCATTTTTTTTTTGTAATGTTTTTGTGATATTTGTTTAATTTTATTAATATTTGCCCCGAAGTTAGGAATTTGATAAATAGTTGAAAAAGAAAGTAAATATCATTTAATTCAAAAAAAAGTGGTTTGATCGGTAAATGAATTCTTGCTATCGTTAGTTTAATATTATAATTATTGGTATAGTTTTAATATTTTTGTTATTAAATGAAATTTAATATAAAAAATTTATATTTTATAAAACTATAATAATTTATAAATAAAAATTATAAAATAATCATTAACTTTAATTTATTTTAAATATTAACTAATTTTACTATATTTTTAATTTAAAATTTGTTATTAAAAAATCATTTAAATAGTTTTTTAAACAAATTAAATTATATTTTAAAACTAAAATAACATAATTTATTATGAATATTGGATATATTTAAATATTTTAATAAATATAATTAAAAATTTAATATTATATTAATATATATTATAGAATTAAAAAAAATAACAAGTAACTTTCCAAAATATTAATGGGTAATAATTATAAAGAATTTATGTTAAAACAAATTATAATAAAAGAATACTTCAAAATATATTCTTTTTTAATTATTTTATTAAAATATATTATATTGTTATATTGTTATTGATTCAATTTAATACAATAAAAATTTATTACAAAACTCATCAGATTTTTAATAAATTGAAGAATTCTTCATTGATTATAATTAATTTATTTAATTTATTAGATATTTATTAATATATATTTATCATTAATATTGTATAAAATATATTTTTTATACTATATAATTTATAACTATAATAATGTTAGAAAATATAATAAATCAAATTTCGAATATAATAAATAATATTTAAATTAATAGATAAATAATTTAAATATATTTGAATAAATTAACAATTTTAATTTTAACAAATTTCAAATAAATATGGTGTTGATCAGTTGCAATTTCTGAAAGATAATAATAGCTATCTATACCATAAAGAAAATTATTATCTTACGGTTTAAAATTCAATACAGTATTTATATCAATAAATAATTTATATTAATATAAAATTCCTCAAAGTGAAAATAATTTCAAATAAATATTAGTTCAGTGATTTGGAAAATGAACAAAATAATAAAATTTTTCAAATAAATTGAAAATAACTTTATACATAATATGTATAAAAATATATTTATTAGTATAAAGATAGTAATTTATGTGTAATTGTTTTAATATATAATGAATCTAAAATAAATCAAAAGAATTTATAAAATAATTTATATATTATTAATATAAATAAGTCAATATAACTTGTTGTAGAATAACAATAGAACAAAAATTTAAACTAAACCAAATATTGTATTTTTATTAAATTAAAATATGTTAAAAACCATAATAAAAATCTCAAATAAATAAAATTTGATTTATCGCTATTATTTCCATATTTTTTATATTATTTAAAATAATTAAAATTTTTTTGACATTTTGAAGTAAATTTTTAAATTCAAAGAATCATTTATGAAAATTCATTAATATAATTTAATTCTTTATCATTGTATATATTAGAAGAAAATCCATGAAGTCAAATAATTGAAGGATGTCTTTAGAAGTTTGTTTAGAATTAGATAAATTTTTAAAAAGAGTTAGATGAATGGTTCAAAAAGTAAAATACGATTTCCATAAATTTAACATAATTTATGAATCCTGTAATTTCTTAAAATGAGTTTTATTCTTTTTATGTTTAATATGTCTAAATGTCATTTGTTATATTTTTATATAATGAATTTTTATTATTTAAAATATTTTTAGAATTATTCATTTGATTTGTTTTGATATAATCCGGTATTCTTGAAAAACTATAAAGCATACTATTTTTTATTTATATTAATTAATTAAAATAAATGATGTACGATGTTGTCTTTGGTTACCAATTATACTACTTAAAGTATATAAACAAATTTTATAGTACTAATTGTTCTTTATCGTTACTGAATAATATAAGTTTCTAGATAAATAAGTAAATGGATATAAAACATTATTATAATTCTTTAATAACTATTAATTTTAATTAAATAAATAAAATATTCTTATAAAAATTAAAATATATATTTATTTACTATAATATTAAAATTATTATTATTATTAAATTAAAAGATTAATATTAATTAAATCTTATTTTTTTATTTAATATATTTATATTAAATTAAAATTTATTAATAATTAATAAAAAAACTTTATCAAATATTTGATGATATATATTACTTGACACTAACAATTTATTCAAAAATACAGATATAGAATGAATACTTCCCATCAAATTCTAATTTAAATTTTAATACTAAAAGTTTATAGTTTTAATATCAAATATTTATATTATGAAAAGTTTGTATAACTTCATAATTAAAATATATACAAAATATACAGGTAATATTAAATGTTTTCAATATCTCTTCTAAATGTTAATATTATTCAAAATTTTTTGTGTAAATTATTTAGAATTAATTTTCCATTTAAAATTTTGTATACCTTAATAATATTATTTTCAACTAATCCTCTAATTTTATAATTATATTTGTATGTTTTGACTTAAAATTTACCATTTCAATTAACTTATTATTATTTATTTCTAATTTTTATATTATATTTTTTAGTTGTAACTATTCTTTTGCACATTCAACATTAGCATAATATTCAATAAAGTTATTTCTAATATTTTTATCCCTTACATAATCAAAATCAACAAATATATTTAAATTTCAAACAAAATAATTTTTATTTCTTCAAAATATCTTAATATCTTAACAATTTCACAATTGTATAAATTTGATTTACTCTCATTTCTTGATTTTTTAAACCATTCTTTTAAGTTTGGCACACATTTGAAATTTGTTTAGGTCATTTTCGTCTTTAATATAATAAATATCAATCTTTCATATTTATTTTCATTTGAGGGATCCTTATTACTATTTTTTGAGTTTTGTAGGGAAAAGTACTAATTCGATATTACTTAATTACAGTCATTAAATCATCAACTATATAAATGATTTCATTAAAGATATTATTATAATATCTTTAATGAATTCATGTAATAATTTATGTACATCTTATATAAGTAATTTAATTTAATAATTGATATATGTAAGTTTAATATAATTATATTAGATTCTTAGCAATTTTTCGTTAATTACGTAATAAGTGATTTACAACCTTTTTACAAAAGGATAATGAATAAATTATTTTATCGTTTTTTCTATAAGATTATCAATATAATACGAATAGTTAACTTTTGAAGATTTTAATATTAAATTTTCTTTTAAATATACTTTTAAAATTGCCTTTTTGGAAAGATTTACATTGTTATTGAATAATATGATCATTTTAAAAAGACTTTAATTATGAATAGTTGAATCTTTTAAATTTTTTATGAGAGAAAGTGCTATCAATTTTAAAGGATAAATGATAATTAATTTGAATATGAATTATAATATTAAAAATAAATATGTTTCATTGATAAAATGAAAACTCTATTATTTTTAATTATATATATTTTTTAAATAATGTATTCAATAGGAACATCTTCCTTTTAAAATATTATAACATTATATATTAAGATTAAAAAAAATAAAAAAATATTATATTAAAAAATAATGTGATGTTACAATACCCCTGTTTATACATTCCTGAAATAGTAAATGGGATAATGTTAACATATGTATTTTTTTATTATTTTTTTAAAAAATATATTGCTTTTATATATATATTTTTTTGAGAATAAAGATATCACTAAAAATAGTTTATTTATTGAATGATCAAGTCTTTTTCAGATTTTATTCATTATATCAGTATTATAATTAAAAATAATTATATGAAGAATTAATTATTCATTAGAAAATGTTTTTGAAATATCAATTATGTTTGAGGAAGAACTTTAATGTTCAACTTATTTTAATATTTAAAGTACTAATATATAATTTATTTTTCTTTTTAATTTATTATTAATTCTAGTAGGATTTGTTGCATTTTAATTTTATTAAATAATTTAACAATATAAAATTTAAAAATTTTATATTGTTAAATTCATTGATATATAATTCCCATGTGTATAAGTCCAACCTGTTTGTAACAATAGTGATTTTTTATATATTTTTTTAAAAATTATTTTTTAAATATGTATTAATTTTTAACAGGACCTTAATTAGCTGTTTAAAAGCATGTAAACAAACGTAAATATAACAAAGCATGTATTATATATATTTATATAAATTAATATCAAAAATTAATGAATCAATTCAGAAATATTTTACTTATGGAATTTTGAATATCAAATTTTAGGAAGAAAATAAATTTTAATATTATCCATATATTATTTTATATGGCTTTATTATTAAATATTTTATTATTAAATTTACGTATGCAGAATATGTCATGAATTAATGTAATATTAATATAAATTTTAACAAAATATTTTAATTTTCATTTATTTCTCAAAATATTTTTAAATATATTAATATTTATACTAAATTTATATTCTATTATTTATATCTTATTAATTAATATTTTTAAATAATATTTTTAACTCACAAAAGTATAAAAGAATAATTAATTATATTTTTATATTCTTTATGAGATTTTTAATTTTTATGTAATAAATAATAATTATTTAAATTAAAAAAATCATACAATAATTATTCATAAACATTTTTTTACTTCTTGTGTTATTGATATAGATTTCATAAATAGGCATACCAACCTAGTATATTCTTTACATAAATAGGGTAAAAAGTAAAAAAGAAAAAAAAAAAAAATGAATCCATTGATGAATTTTAAAATCAAAACAAATATAATTTAATTTTTAAGAATAATCAAAGTAGATAAACAGTAGTTCCCTTTGAAAATTTTAATGAAACTCAAAAAGAGAATGAGGAATTAAATATAATTTAGAATACAATTTTTTATAGATGATTACAAATGATTATGATCATATAGAAAAAAAATATATTGCTGTAATTTAGAAAACCATGTTATGGGACAATTTCCAGATATATAATATATCCAATAGTAGATCTTCTGGTATTTTCATAATTTATATAATATACAAACATATATATATTTAAGTTTATTGTCTTTTGTAAATTTTATATCATAATCTTTATTACCTTTTAAATATCTTAAAATTTTATTAACATTTTCTCAGATATATAGTATGATTTTACTATCATTTCTTGCAGCTTTTATTATTGAATATATTATATGTACATGTGGCAAAATATAGAAGACTTCCTTTTACTTGTTGATATTTCTTAATATTAAATAGTTTATTTTTTAATTATTTAAATTCATTACTTTCATTATTCATTGAAAATATCTTCAAAATATTTTTTATGGTATAATAAGTATCCCGTCTTCTAGTTTTGTGAATTAAATTCCAATTATAAACTTTACATAATATTTCTTTATTAAGGTCTATATATTATTTATTTCATCATCTGTATTTGCTATAAATAAATAACCAATGTAAACTTCTATTAAACAGATAATTTTGTTGTTATCTTTTTTAACTTATATATATGATCATTGCTTAATTTTTGAAATCTGAATTAATTTATTATTGAGTTTGTTATTTCAAACAGATTGTTTAAATCCATAGATCCATAGAGTGCTTTGTTCAATTTCTAAATATATTTATTGTGATATTTTTGATTCTTTGGATACATATAAATGTCTTCTAACTTTGCATTTAAACATGTTATTTTTATATCTAATTAATAAATTTTATAATTATCTTGAATACTTAAAGCGGTTAATAATTGTATAGTTTTTTGCCTTATGTAGGAAAGAAAGTTTTGTGTGCATCCTTTAGCTAATATTTTAATTTTTTTCTATCAATTGAATCGTCTGGTTTATTTTTTATTTAAAAATAAGTCTTAATGTAATTATATTTATTATTTTTTTATTTTTTGGCTCTAATATAAACATTTAATTGTTTTAAATTCACTAAATCATTTATCCATAAATTTTCATCTTTTTATTAAATTATATTTTATTTTATAAATTTTTAGTTCTATTAATTATTCATTAAATTAAATGTAAAAATTTTGTTATAATTTAATAAATATTTATTTTCATTGAAATCATTGTTTTCTTTATTTTTATTTATGATTATTTAAATTTTCAAAAAACGTAAAATGTGAGAATTTAAAATAAAAGGAATATAATTTGGATTATAATTATTATAATTATAACGGCCAATTTAATAATTTAAATCCATTTAATAATAATTTGGAATATAATTCAAAAAATTTTTATTGTGTTATATAAAAATTTATTTGAACTTTATATTACATTTGAATAAAAATTTGATTTATAAACCTCAAGAGGGACCTTTAATTATTATTCTAATTATTATCATTTTTAATATAATTATTGTTACTATTATTATTGTTGTTATTATTATTATTATAATTATTACTATTATCATTATTTTATTATCATTATTATCATTATCATTTCTTTAACAATTATGAAAATCAACTTAAGAACATCCAGAGATATCTTCATAAAACTCATCAACTTTTGCTAATACAACTTTATTATTTACATTATTTACTTTGTCATATACTTTAAAAACAATTGGATTTATATCATATCCGATAAATATACCAAGGTGTGTAGAGTTTTCAGACTTTTTTCTTTAAGCATAAAAGAATATATAACAACCAAACACCTTTAATTTATTATAATTAACCTTTTTTCCTTTACTTTCATATAAAATTTTATATTAAATTTTGTTATCTATGCCCCTATGTGGAAATCTATTATGTATATAGTATTCAGTTTATATTGCATCTTCCTAAAATTTATAATTTAAATAAATATCTTGTAAAAGTGCTCTTGCTGAATGTATTAAAGTTTATTGAAAACGTAAGATCTTTCCATTTTATTGTGGGTTCTTTGGTATTATTGATAGTACATTATATTACTTTTAGTGCATAACTCATCGAATTGATAATTATAAAATCAATTTCTTTATCTGATTTTATACATTTAAGAAATATTTATTACTATATAAGGATTCATCAGAATATTGAACAGTGTCTATGTGAATCGTTTCATATATTTCTGATGTCTTATTTTTTAAAATAATAAGTTTCTCAATTATGATTTAGAATATATTTTAAACTTATAATTTATATTTATTGATGGTAATTTATCTTTTATTTTGTTTATATTGAAATGTACCAAATATCTATACCAAAGTTCTTATTCATTTATATTTTCTATATTTTGTATAAACTTTTGTCTCTTTATTGAAATTTATTTTATATTTAAAATTACATATTTTATATAATGTAATTGTTTGTATTTGAAATACCTATTACCATTTTTGTCAAATATATAAACTTTATTATTTTTTGCTGTTATAATTGATGAATGTACATTAAATTTCTTTTAAAAGTTGGAATATATAGTACATTTTTTTAATATAATTTTGTTTTCATTAATAAATTCAATGAATGTACCTTAAGTATTATTATTTTCAGATTCGTTTTTAGTTAATTTTCAGTATTTGGAGCTTCGTTAGAATTGTCTAATATTAGAAAATTTTGGATAAAATTTTCCATTTTTAAATGATTCAGTTAAATCTTTTGCAGAATCGTTAAATTTTGTTAAATCTTTTACAGTATCATTAACTTTTGACAAATGATCAGTAGATTTATCGAAGTCCATTTCCCCCTCATTTGGAAAAAGGGAAGGATCAAAAAGAGAGTTGATAACAATATCTGAAAAGGAAGGAGTATTAATAGAACCAGGGATTTCTTCAAAAAAATAAACATGAAGAGCGGTTATAATATTGTTTGTGTTAATATCCAAGATACGATAACCAGTGGAGTCATCTGAATAACCCATAAAAATACCAGCTTTTGCTTTGTTATATTTATCTTTTTGGTAATTATCGAAATAAGCTACTTTGCATCCAAAGACAGCTAGATGGGAAATATCAGATTTTTTATTAAAGAAAGCATCGTCAGGAACTAAGTTATAGTTTCCTTGATGAGGGTTTAAATAGTAAAGTTTAGCGGCAACTACAATTGCTTCATCCCAAAAAGCAATAGGTAATTTAGCCCAATTTAATAAAGTTCTAGCGCAATTATCGAGAGTTTGGTTTAATCTCTCAACTTTACCATATTGCTGATGAGCACCAGGTTCTGAATGTATAAATTCAATACCCTTATCTTTAATAAAATCGTTAAATCGATTATTAATATATTCTAGACCCTTGTCTGATTTTAAGGTTTTAACAGTAAAATTGTATTTAATATTCATAAGTTTGTAGATGTCAATAAATTTTTTAAAAATATCAGGTTTGGATGTAATTGGATATACCTAACATTTTCTGGAATAATCATCCATAAAAGTAACATAAAACTTATAACCATTATGAGATAAAGTAAGCCTCCCAACAACATCAGTATGAACAAGATCTAAAGGACCATTAGATATTTTATCGGATTTACCAAAAGGTTTTCTTCTCATTTTGCTTAATTTGCATTGAGTACAACCCTTTTTGATATGTTCTATGGTATACTCGGTTACATATTCTTCTAGATTAACTTTAGTGTTGAAATGTCTTAGACGAGCGTGCCATAAGCATGTATCAATATAATTTGCTAAATCAGAATGTGTATTGTTTGAATTATTAGTATATAAAGAAAAGAGATTTTCACTATCTGCCTCTATAGTCATTATTAGCTCATCATTTTTGTATATAAATAATTTGTCAATGTTATCTACTTTTTTCATTCTTAACTCCAAACCAATATTGAGTAGATAATGAGTAGAAATTAAGTTGTTATTATATTAGGAGCATAATAGACATCGGAGATAACTAGTTTTCCATCACTTATTTTTGCTTCATAGTTACCTTTTTCATTAATAATATCAGAAGTACCATTTGCATAAGTGATTTTGTGTCCTACCTTGATTAAGTCATTAAAATGTTCTTTATCAGTAAGGTTTATTCCTGTTCCACTATCGATAATCCATCGATTATCTTCATTACAGTTTGTATTATTACATTTATTTTCATGTGTATATTCATTAATTAAAGGAGTAACTGTTATATTGTTAGAAGAAAAATTAGTAATATTGTATTCGAATTGTATATCCGAATCTGAGGAGTATTCACTAGAATCATTTACATTATTAGAAGAATTTGATTTATTTGATTTATTATTCCTTCTTTTATTACTATTCTCTTAAGTAGATCTTTAAGTTGAGGGCAATTTTTAGTATTATGACCATACGAATCACACCAATAACACTAGTTATTTTCAATTGCGATTTTCTTATTTGTTTTATTATTACTAGTTTTAGGTGAACTAGATGGTCTAAATGATTTATTTTTAGAATTAGAATTGGATTTAAAATTATATGGTAACTTTCCATTTTGTACTCTGTTTGAAGTTAAAGAAGATTTATTATATAATTGAGTAATTTTGTTATTAAATTTAAATAATTGTGTTGCAATGTTTGATGCTTTTTTTAAATCGCTGTGATATTTAAAAAGAATTGATGTTATGGGATGAATATCAGTATTACTTAATTCTTTTATCATTCTGATTACTTTTTCCTCTTCACTTGAGGATGCTTTATTTAGTTTTCTGCATTCTATATCACGATTTTCGTATAAAGACTTTAATTCTAAAATATATTTCACTGCATCATTATCTTTAACTTTTAATTTTAAAATCTCATCGTCAAGGTTTTGAATTTGAGATTCTCCGGTTTGATAGTAGCGTTCCTTCAATCTACATATCATTTCATAAGCAGACTTACTTCCTTTAATAACACTTTTACCTTCAGTATCGAGACTTGACTCTATGATTGATTGTACACAATTATCCCTTTTATTATCAATATCAATATTCAAGTTATGTTCTATATATGTAGTTAAACCTTGAGCAACTAGATGATGTCTTTAAGGTGAATACCAATCATCAAAATTCGAAGGAGATAAATGAAAGTTAGATATCTCAAATCTTGAATTTATTTGATTATTTTGAAAGTTTGATGAACTTGTATTTTTTAATGAATTAGTTTGATTATTAGTTTCTAATATATTTAAACGTTCATTAAAATTTGTGATTATTTCATTCATTTTATTTAAAAAGGTATCAAACTTGTTATCATCTATATTATCAGTTTTATGAGTATTTGATGATTATTAGTATAGGTAGAAGATGTTGATGATTCTTCTATTTCTTTACTGGTTTTATTGTCACTCATATTTCGTATGAATAATAATAGAATTTTAGTAAACTTCAATTTTAATAATTAAATAATTAAAATAATTTATATTAAGAATTTTTGATGATGAAATGATGAAATAAATAAAATTGAAATTTTTAATTTAAAAACAATTAAATCAATTTTGATCAATTTTAATTTTGAGATCTAATATTTCGAAATGTTAAAATTTCGTGATAGTATATAAGGAACTACAGTTAATGTAATTGACGAAAGTCTCTGTTGCGATGAGACTCTTAATCTGTTAAGAAATATTGGTTTAGAACACACAAAACATATAAACACAGATCAAGAATGAATGTTTATATATATATTTATTAATAATTTTATTATTAAATAC
>ASRE01006970.1:0-10666 GCA_000412615.1 Pecoramyces ruminantium
TGGAACAATATTACCATAGACAATATTATTTTTAAGATCGGAGACGACTTCACGGGAACCACCAACATCGGTACAAACGACTGGTAAACCACATAAACCTGCTTCACCTATAGCTAATGGTAAACCTTCCGTAATAGAGGAATTTACAAATACCCAACCTGTTGGAAGAACATTGGATGGATTACCTAAACCTTTAAGAATAACATGTTCCGTTAAATTTAAGGAAGAGATTAAGTTTAGAGTTTCGGTGGTGTAATTTGGATCCTTTTGAAGTGAACCGTAGATATGAAGTGTATAGCTACGAATATTCATTTTATTAACAATGATATTGGCAGCATAGATAGCATTATGAATATCCTTAACCGAACTAATATGCGAAAGCATAATAGCCATTGGGTTTGGATTTTCACGTTCTGGTTGTGGATTAAATTTAGCAACGTTCATACCATTCACGATAGGATAGATCTTTTCACGAGTTTCAATCATCTTTCTTTGATTATGGTATTTCTTACCACCAAGCCATTCTTCCCAGGTAACATTTTGAATACTGGTACATGGAGTGACGTAATCCGCCTTACTGAATACTAACCAAGTGATGAGACGAGTTAAACCAACGAAACCATTTTGAATGAAACGTGGCATGGTATCACTGTAGCAGAGACCAAAGAGACGTTCACGCCATAAAATACCATGATCCCAAATAATTAATCTTGATTTGTATAAAGCCTTGGCAACAACACCAATGATCGCTTGAACACCATGATGAGAGGCATGGAAGACGGAAATCTTTTTTGGAATTTCAGCAGTAATTGGAAGTAAGAGACGTGTGGTGAGAGAGAATAACATATCTATATCGGAAACGGTAGGCATTTCAACACTAAGGGCATTACCCTTACCTAATTCCTTTTCACAATACTCTAACCAAGTCTTTAACCAACAATTTTGAGTCTTCTTATGATTCCAAGAGATGGACCAATCACATTTTTGGAAGTAGAGGTAGAAATCGATGAAAAGTTTTTCATAACGATCCAAGTTATCCTCTGTAAACTTGATTTCCACCATACCTTGAATAAGAAGTTTTACCATTGGAAGGAAGATTGACTGAATTACATTATCTCTGGTAGCTTGCGTCTTTCTACGTAAAGAAAGATAGTCATGGTCACGGTAGACATTTTCGTTTGGAGAGGAGAAGTCGTTATCCCAAAGTGGAAGATAACGAATGGAGGTAATATTTCTTTCAATTTGGTAGTCACGTTGAATTAATTCGGCACCACCAACTTCTACAATAGCCGTCCAACGAATACGATCCAAATAGTCAATTAAATCTCTACGACAACTACCGACACCACCACCACCAGTTGGCCAAGTACCACTATCTAAGTTGACGACATCTAAGATTTCATCAACACCTTCCTCCTCCTCATTAATAGTAATGGTATGAGGACGATTAATAGAGAGAAGGGTAACATTTGGTTTTGGAATTCTTGATTTTGAATGAGAAATAGAAGAGAAGTAGGAATGACTATGATTTGGATTTAGATTTGGATTTGAATTTGGATTTGGATTTGGATTTGGATTTGTTGAATTAATGTTGGCGCTTAAACTATTGATTGAATTTCTATGATTTTTCTTTTGAGTAACTAAATCTAAGGTGGAAGAAATTTCAGTAGCATCACCACCCGTAGCTAAAATAGCTAAATCACTGAAACGAAGATGAAGGTTAGAACGAATAGTAGGAATATCATTGACAACAAGAATGACATCTAATGCTTCCTTTTCCTTTAAAAGATCCTTACGAGCTTTTTCACGATAACCCATATCACGATGTTTCCAATAGGATTTAAGCGTTTTTTCCTTACGAAGAATATCTTCATCAATATCACGAGCGAAAACACCAGCTAAATTACCAGCTCTCCAGAAACTCCAAAGTTCTTGACGACTACGAGCAGTACTGAAAGGTTCAGCATAGTAGGAAGTTTTATCCTTTTTTGAAAAAAGATGGAAGGATTTCGATTCCTTAAGACGATAGGTTAAAAGTTCATTATTAAAGTAGAAGGATTGGGGTGGACGACGACTTAAAATACCGTATGGATCATCAGCAATTTCCTTTGGAGTTGGAACAGGAATTGGATTGAATTTATTATCCTTGGAAAGAAGAACGGTTTTATTTTTAACATGTTGAGGATGAGAATAATCAAATTCGGTAACATATTCATTTTGAGGATCGGTTAAACGACAGAAGTGAACTTCCTTTAATTTTGGTGGTACACCTTTACCAAAGTCATCATTTCTCCATTTTTCAGCATAGTAAACTACCATTACCCACATTTTACTCATACATTTATAGGTAGTAAAGGAATGTTGAGCATAGGATAAGGTAGTATTATCATGATCATAGGTATAGTTGACTTGAATATCAATTGTTTCATCATTATCATCATCATCACTATCACTATCACCATCTCTATTTTTATTACCATTACCATTACCATTACCGTTGTGTACATGAAGAATTGACATTGTAATGAGGGATAATTCATTACTAGTAAGGTATTGTTCTTCATAGAGTTCAGGAGAAGAAGCAATTTGAACAAAATCTCTATAGTTAGCACTACTAATTTCACCATGAAGTTTGTAAATCTTTTTAGGGAAGATTTGACGATCATTAAAGTATTCATAGTAGGTGGTAGAAAGGATTTTACCACTACTATCTAATTCATGTTCCTTAATTAATTGACCGGTTTTACGGTTAAAGAAACCCATACTAAATGGTTTATCCTTTTCGGTGGGCTTCCAATCATTAGTGAAAGTTTTATTTTGGAAGTAACGCGTGGAGATGAGATAACCTTCACGATTACTATTTACTAAACTAACAACGTTACTTAAGGAGGTATTATAGGAGTCCACTCTTTCAATTTGTCTATGCTTGTTGTAGTAGTGATCACGGAAACTACCCTTTTTCATTCTGACCAAGAGCTTCTTTGTGTTCTTTTCGGAGAGGTAGAATTTCTTGGTGAGAATCCATCTGATCTTACTGGAGATTTTATAAATGGTGGAAAGAAGAAGACGAGTAAGGTAGAAATGATTCGTAGTACTAAATTCACGACCGAAACGAGCATCACCAGTAAAGGCTAAGTAGATAATGAATTCCAATTCTTCGATACATTCAATAAACTTATTACGCGTATTGGAAATGGTACTAATATTATTATCATTGGAGGTTTCATTATCTCTATTGTGGGTTAATTTACGACTGATGGAACGAGAAATACTGTAACGACGACTAGCAAAAGTATCCTTTGAGGTTTGTTTTTTCAAGGATCGCTTACGAATTAACATAATTTCTTTTGGTAATTTTTCGTTCAAGCAAAGATCACCGACTCTTCTGGCGACGTAGATAGAAAGTACGGAAAAGGCGATGATTTGATTAATCTTCATGGATGAATTATGCTTCTTATGAAGAAGTTTCATTAAATCACTTGGAATCTTACCATTGATACTGATACTTTCAATATTGTATTTTTTAGAGATACGGTTAATGTATTTATACCAAATGGAATTGAGTTGAATGAGGAAGAGTTTGGTATTACGTTGTAATCGTTCCCATTCACAGTCAATATCAATGTCTAAAAGGGTCTTTTTCTTTTCGAGTTCAACATAGCCATAGATTAATTTTTTCAATTCACGCTTATTGGAGATACAAATTTGGTAGAGGTAACGAATAGGAAGTTCACTCAACTTTTCACCATCCATCACCAAGAGTTCAAGAATGGCGGCTTCTGCATGGGAGTAACCGGCATTTTGTTCAGCGTATTCATGAATGACGGCAGCAGCGACCCATTCAATGGTTTTTGGATCGATTTGGTCCTTCATGGTGTATTCAGAGTTGATCTGAGGAAGGAAGGTATAGACATTGAGAATATCCTTGTTCTTATTCTTTTGAGAGATGGCACAGTAGCGTTGACCTTTAATGGTGAAGATTTCTTCCGGAGCAATCTTGACCTTAATACCACCATTGTAGAAGCATTCATAGATATTTTGAAGAAGTTCATCGGCATCTGGGAAACAAATCTTGAGAATATTACGTGAGGACAGGGCTCTGAACTTATCCTTAGCTTCTAAAATCCGGGCATAGACGCTCTTCAAGAGGGCTTCGGAGGGCGTGATAAAGCTTTTAGTGGAAAGTTTTCTGAGATAGAGCTCCAAGTTTTCTCTTGCTAATAAATCGTTCTTTTGACCGATGAAGCGTTGACCAGAGGAGGCTAAATGTGGAGAAAGGTTGACGGAGTAGTGGACATCGGAGTTGAAGCCACCATAGAAGATGGAGACGGTGACAAGACAGAAGAGCCAACCACCAATACAAGTAGAATAGAAGGAATAGAAGGTGGTTTTGAAGTAGAATTTCAAAACAGCGGATACACCGATACAAACGATGATAATGACGATCAAGAAATTATTCAAACGAACCTCACATTCACGAGAGTAGAAGAAAAGCTTATGGTAGAGACCGATAAGGAAACCGATGAAACCAAAGGCCACAATACCATAGGTTTGGAATACCGGTGGGTTCCAGCCATGAGCTAAGTAAATAATACCAGACATGGAGAGTAGCATGACGATAATAATGATAATGAATTTAATTAATTCGTTCTTATAGACGTAGATATTATCCTTCTTATACTGACCCATCATTTCCTTTGAGGTGAACCAACCCAGACGGCTATCCTTTTCCTTATTCTTGTTCACAAGTACACGTGACAATGTTAACTCCAAGAAACCGGAACAAATTAACATGAATAAGGTGGCGTAGAGAGAACCGTTAAGATAGTCCGCAAATGGAACATCCTCTCTACCTTTCAACGTATCGGGTAAGAAGAGGTAGGGTTTTCCTTCAAGAAGGAAAAGTGACCATTTATCGATAAAGATGTAGATAAAGTAGAAAACACCAAAGTAGATGACGACACGTTCAAAATCGAACAATAAATCACCACGATTCAACTTTTCGACTTGGTTCTTCTTCTTCAACTCCTCGAGGGCACACTTCAACATGGTATCCCATTCATTACTGAACTTTAATGGGGCACTGGTACCAGAACGTTGAACATACCAATTCATTAATTCATTTTCCCAGCGTTGTTGCTTAATTCTTTCATGAATAATGGAATTACCGGTTTTGAGACTCTTTTTAGCCACATTTTTAAGGGTTCGATTGACCTTACTCATATAGTAGATACGAGCAGAACGCTCCCATAGAGCGACACGTTTTAAATAGTTTGCTTGGGTTTCATTGGCTAGAACGGTTGGCTTTGGATTATCGATGGCATAGAAATCTAAAATTTCTTCCTTGGTAGGAATTTTAATCTTGCTAGCAAATTTTAAGTAGTTACGGGAAAGGCGACGATAGCCAAAGAGCATGATTAAATTAGCGATGAAGAAACCCAGGTCATAGATTGCAAGGATAATCTTAGAGTAGGAGTCATCCTTGAACATAAAGTAGCAGAAAAAGTTTGGAATCAGGAGAACGGCTGAGCCCAAAAGGGCAATACTGGGTCCCCTATTCTTGAAAATCCATACATTGATATCCTTGATGGAACCGAGTATGGCAAAGAGAACCAAATAGTGACCGAAGAGGAAGGCATAGATGATGAAAAGAATCATAGAGACGACGTCATAGCCGGTACGGAAGAGGGATCCTACCCCAATAAGAAGACTACTGATGGCTAAAATAATTAAACTAGCGGAGTATCTTCTTAGGAAAGCAGCAATCATCAAGGAGAAGGATTTATAAAAGTAGTAAAAAGTACAGGTTCTTGCGATAGAATTCATTAAACCACCACAAACTGGGAAAATAAAGATGAAGATAAGGTTCAAGACATCCTTGGTGGATTCATCCATATTACCGTTAATGAAAATACCAGAACCCATGCAACGAACAAGGATTAAATCAATGATAACAGGGTAAACAAAGAGGAAGGCATTAGCTAATTGTCTAGCCTTTTTGGTATCTGTACCCTTATCCATATTTTCAATGATCATATTTTCCTTGATTTCACGGCTTTCCTTGACATTATTACGAAGCAATGGATGCATGTATTTAGCCAATTGATGACTATTTAAATCAAACATCATATTCAAGTTGGACTGGGTGGTAATCATTTCCATACCTACAGCGACTTGATCGTAATCGGGTAAGAAACTTGGATTCATGGTAATTAAGGAGGATTCCATATTGATCCAAGCGACACGACGACAAGCCTTCCAGAAGAGCATAAAGAGGTAGGAAAGGGCAAGTGCTTCCGAGGAATCTGTTCCATACTGATTTCGCGTCATGGCGGTTTCAATTCTACTATTGAACTCTTTGATTAGTTTATCCCCTAGAGGATCTAACGTACTGTAGGCTACCAATTCGTACATTTCCTTTTCTGATTCATGAACCGGAACGTAGCCACTCTTCACCTGACCCTTGATCTTATCCATGTAGTCAAATTTTTCTACCAAGAGATAATGGGCATAGTCATTGATGTAGCTAGCATAGGCAGTAAGCAATTCTTTTTCGACCGGATTTTGTACTTTGGTTTCAATGGAGCTTTGAATCAAGTAGGTATTACGAATAAAGTAGAAGAGTTCGGAATAGGTACTATTTTCAACTTCGTAACGAACACGATGGGATATTGGTAATCGGTCTGGTTGATTTTGAGCAACCACTAAACTTTCCAAAAGTAAACATTTACCGGAGTCGTGGTAAAAGTATCTTCTGAAGTAGCAGTTGATGACCAATTCCACGATACTAGGTGAATTTTCCGGAACAAAGATGTACAACTTATCGTTATCGTCGAGACCCATGATGGCCCAAACCTTTTTATAAGGTAATTCTTCTGGATTTTCTTTCAAAATAAAGGAAGAATTAGTACCGATGAAAACGGAAACTTGATTATTCAAAAGATGGTCACGTAATTCCTTAAAGTATTCAATGGATACTTCATAGCCACCAAACACTTCATTAAGGATACGAATAACTAATGGGGAAGGCTGAGTGATGATATCGTCAATGAACTGAATCAATTCCTCCATTTCTGGTTCAAGTTCGTATTCATCGTCTGATAAGGAGAGGATACTACTTTGATTCAAGATAGAAATAGATTTTGAGATATCTTGGCTATTGGAAGGAGGTAAAGGTAAATTGATTGGTTTTAATAAATTTTTTTCCAAAAGATTAATCATAATATCGATGAGTTTAATTTCAACTTGCTTACGACGTTCATTACCATAGGTTTTACCAATAACAGTAGTACTGAAAACTCTATGCGTTTGATTGGGTTGTTTCCATTTAATGGACGAAACTGCAGAAATAGAATTTTCATTTTCTTCAAGAACGCTATCGCTTAAAATCATTTCGTGGTTAAGGGTGGTCGAGGAAACACGAATTTCTGAGGTGTAGATGGATTCATGTACGACATCATCAATGGGTGGAAATTCTGGTTTTGGAGGTTGGTAGAGAAGAACATCCGAGAGTTCAATTTGGGTGACACTAGTAATTGAAGGAATACGACTTGTAATATCATTTGGCATATCGGCTTCACGAAGAACCTTATTCCAAATACTACGATTCAAAGGTTTATCCTTCCAATCAAGTTGAGGTAAAAGGTTCATGATCATTTCACGACAAGATTTAACCTCAGAACTTGAACACATTTCATAAATATCAAGTTCATTAACGTTTGGGAATTCTGGTGGACCGATACATTTTATAGAGTTGAAATTTGGATCGAAGGAAATCCAACCTTTAAAACTATTACCTTTAATCCATGTACGGAAATGGCGACGTCTTTGGTAATGATGGAAGCTTTGATTTTTTTCTGGAGGTAATACTTCAACATCAAGAACAAGAAAATCAGTTCTTAAACTAATTTCGTTTCTTAAGGCAGCAATGTAGTCCTGGAATTTCATATTATCCCATTCCCATCTAGACTTTTGTCTACCATCTGGATGGAAGACGACATTATATAAAATAATACCATGAATTAAATCACGAATTTCTTCAAAAACGTTTATTTTTGTGATATCTGTGAAAACTGCATAGTACGGTAAATTTTTTCTAAAATACAAAAGAAATTGTTGACAATCCTCAATACCATATTTATCGATAAGATTTTGAAGATTACTGAAATAAAACCCCCAAATCCAATTTACATTACAGACATCCATAACCTTTTTTATTCTTTTAGTAATGTATTTACCAATTGTTAAAGTAGTAATTTTACCAGAAAATGATCTCATAAATTCATCAATATCAACATCAACAACAATACGTTTAGAACCATAAAGGTTTTCTGTATCGATACATAAACTAATATTATTCGCAGTAGAATTAGCATTGGTATAATATTGAGGAATATTAGAAAAGTCCATTCTTTCTAAATTACTTTGACTATATTTTAAATTATCTAAACGATTAAGAAGTGCATCATTACTACCATTAATACCAGTAAATCTATCCTTTGTAAAAGCACTAACAGGTGGTCTACCACTATAATTATCAATGTCCAAAGTAACAGAGTCTATTGGTGAAGAATCAACCGATGCTTCATCACTGAAAAGTGTATTATTTGAAATACATCTATAGAATGCATGATATTGTATTATTAATAAATCCACAGGATTTCTAACTTCACTTAAATAACTTAATTCAGAATTAAATATTGCAAAATTATCAATCTTATTTGCATCAAATAAAGGCTTTTGATAACATATTTGCCATTTAAAATTATTTTTATTTGTTTCATTTTCTTTATTACCCATTTTATATATATCTATCTTAACTTATTATCAATTATATTATAAAATTTTTTTTATACTTTTGAAAATTTTTATTATTATTATATTATATAAAAAATAATTGATAATTTTTAATTTTGTTTCTTTAATTCCTTGTAATTATTAAAAATTTAAATATCTACCTATTTAATATAATTTACTAAATTAATAATATATATTATAATAAATTATTAATAATTAATATCAAGTTCAAATTTAATATTTAATAATATATAACATTTTAAATAAAGAAAATATATATATATATATATTTATATATATATATATATTTATTATTATTATATATTAATTAATAAAATTAAAATACCTTGTTTTTTATATATTTATAATATATACTAATTCATGTAAATTTCTAATTAATTATTATTCTTACTTTTTTTATATATATTATTAAAATAATTGTTTTTTGATTTAATTATGTTTTGTTTTTAATATTGATTTTTTTTTTTTTTTTTTTATCTTTTAGTTTTTGAATAAATAAATTAGGGTATATTAATTATTATTCAAATATAAAATTACAAAATTAATAATTGCTTTTTATTATCTAAAATTAATAAATAAAATAGAGATGAATTCATATAATATTTTAAAACAAAACAAAAAATAAAAAAATAAATAAATAAATTATTAAATAATGAAATGTATTTTGTGTTGTGATTTATTAACACATTTATTAGTATCTTTTTTTTTTTTTTTCTATTAAAAAATATGTTTATTTTTATGATATGTTGAATGTTTATTAATTATTGAATTAAATATGTTAATTTATTTAAGCTTTATTAATATATAAATATAAAATGATTCCATACAAAAATTTCATTATAAATTATTTCCATTAAAATTTTATATAATACATATATATAAATATATATTAATTAGTATTAAATATTTTTATATTATGAATAATAATAGTATTTATTTATTAATATTTAAAATTATTATTTAAATTAAAAAAAAAAAAAAAAAAAAAAAAAAGAAATACTTAATAATTACCTTATGTTCCTGTTAAATATATAATTAGAATAAAAAAAAATAAAAGTATTAATAAAATAAATATTATTATTATTATTATTATTATTATTATTATTATTATTATTATTATTATTATTATTATATTTTTTTTTTTTTATTATTATTATTATCATTATTATTATTATTATTATTATAAATATTATATTATTTAATAGAATTATTATTAATAATTTATATGTATTATTACTTTAAAAGTTATTAATTCTTACCAACTATTTATTTAATTTTATAAGCTTTAAATATTAATTTTTATTTCATATTTTTTTATTTCATTTATTTATCTTTTTTTTGTTATTCCTGAAAAAAACAAGAAGTGTATTCAGTATGTAAAAATTGTATTCTATATATTGTATTATATTATTTAAATATGTATATTTTCGGTTATAAACTATATTGAATTATATATAAATTATTCCTCAATTTCGACTGGATATTTAATAAAGTTGAAGAAATAAATTATTTTAATTAAAATTATAATAACGTGTAATTTTTATTATAATGTTTTTTCGTTTTTTTTTTTAATTTTGATAAATGTTACATATTTTTTATTACTAAAAAAAATAGTTTTTATTTTAAAACGAAAAAAAAATAAAGAGAGAAAAAACAAATATAATGTTAACTTTATAAAATGTTTTTTCTTCTTTACTTTTTTTGTTTTGTTTTGTTTTTCTATTAATAATATTTAAATTTCTCTTTTTTTTATTTAAAAAAAGATATTTTTCTTTTTTTATGTTACAAAGAAGAAAAGAAAAAAAAAAATTTTTTTTTTTGTTTTTTGTTTTTTATTTTTATATTTATT
>ASRE01007055.1:0-10711 GCA_000412615.1 Pecoramyces ruminantium
AATATTATATTAAAGAATATATTTGTCATGAAAATCTTATTTTTTTAAAGATTACATTTATAATAAAAATATTTATTTACTTATTATATTGATATTATATTAAAGAATATATTTGTCATGAAAATCTTATTTTTTTAAAGATTACATTTATAATAAAAATATTTATTTACTTATTATATTAATATTATATTAAAGAATATATTTATCATGAAAATCTTATTTTTTTTTTTACATTTATAATAAAAACATTTATTTACTTATTATATTAATATTATATTAAAGAATATATTTGTCATGAAAATCTTATTTTTTTAAAAGATTACATTTATAATAAAATTATTTATTTATATTGATATTATATTAAAGAATATATTTATCATGAAAATCTTATTTTTTTTAAAGATTACATTTATAATAAAAATGTTTATTTACTTATTATATTAATATTATATTAAAGAATATACTTATCATTAAAATCTTTATTTCATGTAATATATTGTTATCAAACATATATAATAACAATTAAATATTAGATATAAATATATAAATTATTCTATAAAATTATTGTAAGATATATATTTAAATTTAATTGAATAAAGTTCGAAACTAAATAAATAGAATATTTCATTTAATGAAAAATATTTTTTCATTGTTTTAAATAAAAAATATATATAACAAATATATTTTTAATATTAAAATAATAAATAATAATAAATGTTTTTTATTCAATTTATTTAATTTTTTTTATTAATAATTATATATATATATATTTAATATATTTATCTTCTTATTAAATAATTCATATTTGGCAACATAATTTTTATTTGTTATTTCTCTCTCTTATTTGTAAACAATTTTATTATTTAGTTTATATATTACATTATATATATATATATATATAAAATAGTCCATTTTTTTATTTTATTTTTTTTTATTTTAAAAAAAATTATAATAAAAAAAAGAATAAAAATAATAAAATAATAAGTTTTGAGTTTTATATTTTGTAATCAATTTTATTAAAATGTTCAAGTATTTTGATGATGAATCCTCTGAGGAGACACTTGTTGAAGTAAGTGAAGAAGATTTATATGAAGATTACAATATAGCTCTTAATGAATTTCGACAAGATGTTGGAAGAGTAAATATTCTTGTAACTGGAAGAACTGGAGTTGGAAAAAGTACATTGATTAATTCAATATTTCATGAAAATTTTGCTGAAGTTGATATTGGTAGACCAGTTACTCAAAGAATTCAAGAATATAGTAAGCCTGGGTCACCAATTACAATCATTGATACGAAAGGGCTTGAAATTAAAGACTATGATATCATTCTTAAAGATATTGAAAATTATATTGAAAGACGAAGAGATAATCTAGATACAAGTGAACAATTACATGCAGCTTGGGTATGTATAGCTGAGAATTCAGATCGTTTTGAACCTGCTGAAAGAGCTTTAATAGAAGTACTTACTAGATATCAAATTCCTGTTATCGTGGTAATTACAAAAGCTTTGTGTGACAGAGGATTAGAAAAAATAATAAAAAATTGTTGTCCTAAAATAAGGGGAATTATTCGTATCCGTGCTGAAAAATTTGTATTTGAAGGAGGAGTAGAATTACCATCATTAAATCTTCCAAAACTTGTTGAATTAACAAACGAAGTTCTTGATGAGGGAATGAGGAATGCTTTCATTGCATCACAAAAAGTTCAATGGAAATTAAAATTATGTATAGCAATTATTTTTATTGAAAATTCAATGGAAGAAGTTCAAAATGGAAGAATGTATATACCATTTCATGAAACAAGATGTATACTTAAAGTTTCAGTGAAAATGATTACTGAAATATCAAGTCTTTATGGATTGGAATTTGAAAGAGAGGATATAAAAGCCATTGTAAATGCTATATATGATGGAAAATATCAAAGAAGACATTTTACTTTAAATATTTTAAAATTCATTCCTATTGTTAATATTAAAGCTAAAAGAATTACAGGAAAAGAAGCTGCTGAATTAATCAAAAGTGTTGGAATATTATATGTGAAGGCTATAATTAATGCATATAAAATTACCATACGTGATACTCCTACTAAACAAGAATTATTAATTTCTATACAAAATGAAAAAAATAATAAATATAATTGATAAATAATATTTATTATTAAATATTATTTATCAATTTAATTTATCATCATATCGTTGAAAATATATTTCTTAATTCCTTTTTTAATAAAAGATTTCTTTATAAATAAAAATTATTATTATTATCATTATTATTGTCTTTATTTTTATTGTCTTTGTTTTTATTGTTTTTGTTTTTATTGTTTTTATTTTTATTGTTTTTATTTTTATTGTCTTTGTTTTTATTGCTATTATTATATAATTTGCCATCATTTTTTATTATTATTAACATTAGTTATTATTATTATTGTTATTGTTATAGTTATTGTTATTGTTATTAATATTATTATTACTATTAATATTATTATTAATATTATTAATATTATTATCATCACTTTTAAATACAATAAAATAAATTCTATAATATTCAAAAGAAATTAAAATATTATGATTGTGTTTTACAATATTTAATTGATTTTATTTAGATTATATTATGTTAATTTATTAATATTTGCATATAATATATAATTTAAGTTCTATTGGTATTTTAAATATTATATGCATTATAAACTATATATACTATATTTAAAATATTATATACATTATATTACACTATATATATTATATTACACTAAATATTATACACACTATATAAGATATACTATTTATTTAAATTTATGTTATGTTATTTTAATAAATTTTAAAAAATTTTTAAAAAAAAAAATTTTTTTTTATAATTAATTAATTTAATATAAAATTTAATTGACTGGATTAATTAATTGGTAACAAAAAATAAAAATTTTAAGGATTAAATTTAAACAATTTATATATATTATTACTAATTCAATTTATTATTAAATCAATTTATTATTAACTCAATTTATTTTTCCAGGAAGAAAAAAAAAATTCTCCATTTATATATATAAATTTTGGTTATATTATTTTATATATAATATAATATAATATAATATAATATAATATAATATAATATAATATAATATAATATAATATAATATAATATAATATTATTAAATAAAAAATAAAATGAAATAAAAAAAATTTTTTTTTGATAATTAAATTTATTATTTTATAAAAATATTTACAATTAAATTTATTGTTATATAAATTTCAAAAAATTCAATTAATATTTGTAAAAAAATTTTTTTAAAGAGTTATATAGAATAAAATCTTATTGGACTTTTATTTATTTATTTATTTATTTATTTATTTATTTATTTATTTATTTATTTATTTATTTATTTATTTATATTTATTTATATTATTATTTTATTATTCTTATTCTTATTATTCATTTATTGGTTTATTATTATTATTATTATTATTATTATTATTATTATTATTATTATTATTATTATTATTATTATTATTATTACAACAACTGTGATTTATTCTTTTTACTAATAATTTTTGTATATTTCTAAAAAAAAAAATAGAATTTAAATATTATTAAATATTAAACAACATTTCTATGTTATTTAAATATATTATATTTTATTAATATATTATTAATATTTTATATTTTATTAAATCGTAAAAATTTCAAAATAAATATATTAAAAAAAATTTATAACAGCTTAAGATACTTTTTTAAATTTTGATACTAATAAATTAGATATTATTCCTAAACATTTGATCAGTTGTTGGTCTGTTTCTGAAATTTTGTATCATAAATATAAGTAGTATGAGAAATTATCGAAGTTTAATATTGATATATTTTCTCCTCTCTATTAATTGTAGTAATTATATATTCAGCCAGGTTTAAATCATCAATATTATTATTATTTTCAATTAATAACTTATAAATCACATTAATAAGTGTTTGACCTAAACGATATATGTAATTTGCTTTTTCAAAATTAAATGAAATTATATGATTTGATGTTAGTAACGATGGAATTAATCTTAAAAATAAATCTTTATCAATTTTTTTGACTTTAATTGAATTTTTTACATTTAAAATTATATATTTAATTAAATTTTTATTTAAATCTATATGAAATTTATTTAAAATGCATAAAAGCGTTTCTATTTCTATTTGTCCCTCAATTTCCTCATAAACCTTCTTAGATGACGCATATAACATTCCAATAGCAATTGCATTTTTTTCAGCGATTTCCATTGTTTTAATTCTAATTAATTTTAATGGTTCATTATTATCTTCTGAATTTGTCATTTTTGGAAGATCATCCATAGTTTTATTTTCAATTACTTCTTTTTTCAAAGTATTGTTTTTATCATTTTTATCAATTTTTTGAAGTTCTATTAAAATTTCTTTAGTTTTAGAAAATAATTTATCAACATTAAATGGTCTAATAATTGTTCCATCTTCAATCTCATATGGCCGTGAATTGACTCGAATGACATTAATTGTAGAAAAATTTTTCTTTATATTATTTTTTAATCCTTCGTCATTATATGCTTTGGTAAGTACAATAATAATTGGTATACTATGTCTTATAAATTTTATAATTATATTATTTTCTGATTCCTCAATACGGCCACTTCCTTCATTAATGCATACCCATACTATATCACAGTTAATACTTGGATTTTTGTTTTTTTTAATACGATTATATATATCATAATATATATCTTCCCAATTTTCATTAGATATCCCTTTTGTATCATAAAAATTCCATTTCGTACCACATTCATTTATTTCATATTTTGTGATATTGTTAGTAATTGGTTCACCAATACCCGTTTCAGCAATGTCCTGGTTAAATACGGCATTGATTAATGCACTTTTTCCTACACCAGTTTGTCCTATTATATATACATTAGGCATTTTCTTTTAATAAATTATTTTAATTATTGGTATTAATATTTCATTATTTTCAATGATATTTATATTAATTTGTATTTAATAAATTTCATTAATAATATTATTAATATAAATTAAAATAATATTTATGATTTACTATTTACTCTTAATATTTTTTATAAATAAATAAATAAATAAATAAATAAATAAATAATATAAATATTATATTTTTAAATGAATAAATAAATATTATATTAAAATAATATTTTATTTGTTACAAAAAATTTAAATTATAAATATTTTTAAAGATTTAAGATATAGAAATTCAAAGTAAAATAATATTAAATAACTATATATTTTATATATTAATAGAATATTAGTTTGTATAAAATAAGTTTAGATAATAATATAGAAAAAAAAAGAAATATAAAAAAATATAAAAAATATAAAAAATATAAAAGAAAAATAGATAAAAAAAATGAAATAAAATATATAATAAATATAATGGATAATTTTAATTTATTTTTTATTATAAATAAGATTTAGAATTTGGTTTAATTGTATATAAATGTAATCGATAATAAATTGTTTTAGTATATTATAAATAAAAAATTTCAGTATTTTATAAATATAATCGATAAATAAATAAGATATATAAATAAGATTTAGAATTTGGCTTAGTTTTATAATAAATGTAATCGATAATAAATTGTTTTAGTATATTACAAATAAAAAGTTTCAGCATTTTATAAATATAATCGATAAATAAATAAGATATATAAATAAGATTTAGAATTTGGCTTAGTTTTATAATAAATGTAATCGATAATAAATTGTTTTAGTATATTACAAATAAAAAGTTTCAGCATTTTATAAATATAATCGATAAATAAATAAGATATATAAATAAGATTTAGAATTTGGCTTAGTTTTATAATAAATGTAATCGATAATAAATTGTTTTAGTGTATTATAAATAAAAAATTTCAGTATTTTATAAATT
Source organism: Pecoramyces ruminantium (assembly GCA_000412615.1). Classification (NCBI taxonomy): domain Eukaryota; kingdom Fungi; phylum Neocallimastigomycota; class Neocallimastigomycetes; order Neocallimastigales; family Neocallimastigaceae; genus Pecoramyces; species Pecoramyces ruminantium. The sequence continues at coordinate 5,908 of ASRE01007055.1, forward strand.
TAATCGATAAATAAATAATTTTAATATATTATAAATGTAATTGATAAATAGTTTTTTAATATTACTTCCATATTAAATAGAAAAGGTCTAAATTTTGTTAATTATATATTTATCAGAATAAATATTTAAATAATATAATATAAATATAATTGATAAATGAATAATTTTAGTATATTACAAATATAATTGGTAAATAAATTTTTTTAATATTGTTATGTAATCAGAAAAGATCTAGATGTTGTAAATTATAAACTCATCAATATCTAAAATATTTAATATTTAATATTTAAATAATATATAATAAATGAAATCAATAAAAAATATATATAGTCTAATAATTTTTCTATACAATTTGGTTAAAAAAATAAATATTATTTTAATAATAATAATATTAAATAATATATTATAAGTATAAATAAATTAAATAAAAATTTTCAAATATATATATAATATTTATATTTCAAATTTTACATTTTAATGTTTATATTTTAAAATATATTTTTATTTAACACATATTTAAATATTGAAAATTTATATATAAGAAATATTTTAAAAATTTTATATTCATTTAAATGCTCAATATACTTGTTATAGGAAAAAGAAAAGCTGGAAAAAGTTCATTAATTGATGCATTTTTAGGAGATAATGTAACTGAAGGAAACAAAGGAATAGTTATTTACAATGGTATAAAAAAATATAGTAAAGAAAATTCACCATATTCATTGTACGAAGCAAAATTAGATAATAATTATTATAATATTAGAAAAATAATTAGTGATAGAAATAATGCACCTGATGTTGGTCAACATTTTCATGTTATGTGGATATGTATATCACAAAATCAATATTACCGTCAAAATGAATATGATTTTATAAAAGTATTCTCTAAAATTATTAATAGGGTCATTATTGTTATAACTAACTCTTGGCTTGAGGATCGAGGCTTGCAGTCAAAATTGAAACGTGATTTTCCTGAATTTAATGTAATAAGAATAAATTCTAAATCATTTAATTTGAACAATGGAATAATTGTTGAACCATTTAATTTGAATGAACTCAAAAAAATTACAAAAAATATACAATTAAATCATAATACACCGTGTAAAACAAATACAAAGACAACTAATGAAAAAGGTATATTATTAATACTTTGCATAAATAATTAAAAATATTTATTTTTGTATTTATATTTATACTTATATAAATATTTAAATTATTATTAAAATATATAGTTTTATCTATACCAAAGCCATTACTAAAATCAACAAGTATTTATTTTTTTAATAATTTAATATAATGAAATAATAGAATTATTTTTAAATTTATATATTTATATATATATATATATAATGAATTTATTTATTGAATAATTTTTAAAACATTGAACAGGTTTATCAGATATAAAAATTAAGAATTCGACTGAATCATATTCATTAAAATTACCCTCTTTACAAAGGCGGTCATTTTCATCATTAAACATTCCACTTGATGAAGATATAAATTTATTGATTACAAAAAGTTCACAAAATTTGAACTCAAAAACATTATCAACAAACAGACATAAACGAGTATATTCAAATGTTGAAAATATTAAGCCATATTCAAATATTGAAAGAATTCGTTCTTATTCAGGTTCAGTTGCCCAAAATTCAACAAATTCAAATAAAAATATAATATATTTATCACCACAAATAAAAAATGAAAATGATCAAATTAAAAAAAATAAAAATCAATTGAAAATCACATTACCTAATAATGAACAATATATTAAATTGGAAGAAAATAATAAAAAAAATGATTATCTAAACAAAATAAAAGAAAATGAAAAAGAATTAGAAATGGAAAGTAATAATTCATTATCATTTACTATAGATGAAAGTAATAAATTACATATGGCATGTATTAATGGCGATGTTGAAAAATTAAATGATCTTATTGATAAAGGTGTTGATCTTTCTGAAAAAACTAAAGATGGATGGTCCGCTCTTCACATCGCCGTTTGTAATAATAAAATTAATATAGTAAAATGTCTTTTGGATCATGGTGTTAATAAAAATGTAGTAAATGATGGATATAGTCCTCTTTACTTAGCCAGTCAAAATGGATTTAATGACATTGTAAAATTATTAATGGAAACAAATTCAGGTGATCATTCCATAACTAATGAATGGAGTGCTATTAAAATAGCTTGCAGTAATGGACATTATCAAATTGTTGAATATATGATAAGTAAAAATGTAGATATTCATCATAAAAAAAATGACGATGAATATTCTCTTTTACATATTGCCACAGAAGAAAAAAAATTGGATATGATAAATCTCTTATTAACTATAGGTCATATCAATGTTAATGAAAAAGATTTGGGTGGATGGACTGCTCTTCATATTGCTGCACGTGAAAATCTTCTTGATATAGCGAATTTTTTGATCAAAGAAGCTAATGCAGAAGTGAATGAATATGATAAAAATAATAATACACCTTTACATATTGCAAGTCAATATGGTAATTATGATGTTGTACAATCATTAATTAATAACAAAGCAATAATTGATTATAAAAATCATGATGGATGGACTCCTCTTCATACTGCATGTCAAAATGAAAGAATTAATGTTGTTAATTATCTTTTACAATATGGAGCAAAAGTTGACGTGAAAGCTAATGATGGTAAAACCCCTCTTCATATAGCTTGTGAAAATGACAATAAAGAAATTGTACAACTTCTTATTGAAAAACATGCTAATATTGATATGGGAACCTATAATAATTGGACTGCTTTACATTTTGCTATATATTACAAAAATCCTAATATAGTTAAATATTTACTTGGAAAAAATCCATGCATGAATATAAAAAATAATGAAGGTCTCACAGCATTAGAAATGGCAAATAGATTAAAAAACAATACTATTTCACGTATATTAATAAATCATATGAATCATATGATGAAAAATAAAAATATGAACAATGTAAAAAGAAATAATTATTTCTTTTATACAAAAGTCAATGATGCTACTTCTAAAATTATTAATGAATCAGAAACTTTGATTAACGAAATTAAAAATAATAATACAAGAGAAGCCTATAATATTATTGCATCTCATAAAATATCTTTTGAATATATTGATAAAAATGGTTGGTCAGCACTTCACTGGACTGCATATATGGGTAATTCAGAAATAGCTAAAGAATTAATTAAAAATAATGTTGAGTTAAAACGAAAAACAAAATTCGGTCTTGGAGATAGTAATGAATTTAAAGGTAAAACGGCAAAAGAAATAGCTGAGAAAAGAGGAAATACAGAAATCGTTAAACTTATTAAGAAAAGAACTTATACTAAAGCTGCTAATATTGCTATTAATGTTGTAACAAATATGAGTGGAAATATCACTAGTTTATTAAATGTTATATAAAATTATATAACTAATCAATTAATTTTTAATATTTATTATAAAAAATATATATAAATATTTTCTAATGCAATTTAATAATAATAATAACAATAACAATAATAATAATAATAATATTTAAAAAAGTAATTATTATAATTATTCATTAAATATATTATCTTATTGAAAAATAAAATAAATATTTTAATAAAAACTGAAAATAAAAATTTCTATAAAATTATCGAAAATCGTTTGTATTTATAAAAATTAAAATTTATAAAATTAACATTATGAAAAATTATTTTTAAAGTATTAAAAATATTAAAATATTAAATTATTAATTATTTTTGATGCTTAAGCATTAAATAATATGTCATTTTTAAATTTGGTAGTTATAATTTTAGATTAGATTTCAAATAATTATAGGAAAGGGAAATATTAAATTAAATAAAAATAAAATTTTTCCATTAATATATTTTATTTGTTTTCATTATTTCATTCTTTTTATTTTTTATTTTAGTACATCTATTAAAATTTATTATATTATCATTTAATAATATTAATTATTAAAAATATAAATATTTAATTCACTATAATGAATATTTTTTTATATAATTAAACCTTCAGAAATAGAAATTGTATAATAAATAAAAATACTATTTTATAAAATATATTATTTTTTCTAAATTTTATTTTCCATTTTCCAAAAATATTTTATTTTTTTAAATAAAAAGAGTAAAGTGTTTTAATGTTATTTTTTATTTTTAAAATTTATGTTTTAATTGTGGTAAAGCTGGGCAAATGCAATTTAATTGCCTAAATAAAATAAAACCCAAAAAACTTCAAATTAATTAACAAAGTTCCAAATGAAGAAGCCTCATCTTCAGTCACTTCTACATCCATCTCTTTTTCTGTTAGGAGAATTAAGAAAATTGAAAAGTGATAATATCTACAAAATTTTGGATATTGTTGAAAATGAGAATATAAATTTTAAAAGAAAGACTAACATTCTTGATTTTTATATTAAAACAAATGAATCTGATGAGGTTAAGGCAAAGGTTCTCATTGATTCCTGCTCTAATATTAACTGTATACATCCAGAATTTGCTAGAGTGAATAATATTGAACTTATGAATATTGATAACTCCTTTAAAGTTGCTGGTTTAAGTTATGGTTTTGTAAAGAGATGTAGTTTGATTGGTTTTACAATTACAATGTAACACAAACTACGAGGTTAGAATAACTAGGTTAGAAAATAAATATTAACAATAATTTATTATTTATTTTGGTTAGGGATATTTTTTAAAGATTAATTTGAATATTATATTTATTAATTAATTTATTTATATTAATAATTTAAAAATAAAATATGTTTTTTAAGAAATAAAATTTATTTAATAAACACTTTAATT
>ASRE01007194.1:0-14209 GCA_000412615.1 Pecoramyces ruminantium
ATAACCTTTTATTAATATTTAATTATAATATAATTATAATATATTAAAATACAAAATTAAATATATATTTAATAAATAATAAAATAAATAATATATAAATTTTTTTTTGAAAAGATTATAAAAATGAAAACTTATTTATGTATATATAATATATATATTACAATTATTCCATATTATTTTTCCTCCTATATTATTCCCAATATATTTTATATTTTCAAAGTAGCAATTAATATAATGCATATAAAAACTACTAGTCATTATTATATTATCAAAATATTCAAAATCATGATAAATTGAAAATATTTGGTCTGAATCTTAATAATATTATAATTTAATTATTTTTAATAATTATTGATAATATATTTCAAATTAATATTTAATTATCAATTAATAATATGTATATACTATTATTTTATTTTATATTTGAATATTACATAAATTTACAATTATTAAAATATGTCATAGGAGATGATTCTATTATTTTCATATTTGAATGGATTATATTAAATATTAATCCTTTTATATCTTTGAAAGTACAGTTATCAAATTCTATCGTATATTCAATTTTATCGAATGGAATATTAAAAAAAAGTAAATGTGATACTTTATCATTTAAATTACTCAGAAAATTATAAAATGTAATATTTTGAAATTTTAATTCATTTTTATTTTTTGTTTGATATTTAAATAAAAAACAAATATGACTATTATATGACTTTTGAAAATCAAATATTGTTCCATTTTCGCTATAAAAAATCAATGTATTTTGAAAGTCGAAATTATTCCTTCCATTGAATGGAATTTTATAATAATTGTCATTGAATATTAATTTTATTTCATTATGATTTGATAAAGTATTGATATTATTTATTATATTTTCTAAATCATCATCTTTTTTTATATTAATTTCAATTAATACTACATTAGTTATATATAATAATAAAAATAAAATATTTTTTATATATATATATATCTATTATTGTTCATTATTATTATTTATATTTCAAATATTATATTATTCTCTTCCCCATAAGTGTAATTTTATATTGATTAATTATTTTATATATTAATTTATTTTATAATTATATTATTATTTAAAATTTTAAAATGGAAAAAACATCGAAAAATTTTTTAAAAAAATTTTTGATTATATAATAATATAGTTCAAAAAATAGAATTAGGTTATATTAAAAACATTTAAATATATAATAAAATTATAAAAAAAATTATTCCCTATTTTTTTTATTATAATTTTTTAAGTTTTATATATATATTTTTATTATTTTTTTTTTTTTTATTTTTTTTTTTTTAAAAAATTATTTATATCACATGTCACTTATAATTTAATTAGTAAAATGTGTTATTAAGCATTATATTAAAAATTAGTAATAAAATCTTTCAATTATTATATATATATATATATATAAAATAAACAATATTAATGTTTATATTTTTTATATATTATTAGCAATTTGCAAATTTTAATTGATTTTTTGATTTATTATTATTGGTATTATTATAAGTTTATATTTATTTAAAATACTATTATATCAATACCATTATTAAAATTGCATATATTTTTAAATATTTTAATATCATCACTATCTATATAGAAGTATTAATATCAAATTTTAAATTTATAATAATATTCAAATAATTTTTGATTAATCTTTGACTATTTGATTGATTCTATCTAAAAGAATAAATTGGAATGGATATATTTCTACACTTTTTAAGGATATTTCATTGGAATTATTTTTGTATTTAATAAGATTAAATATGGATCACTAGCAATTTCAGAACCATGAGATTCAAACTTATTATTTATGAATTTGACATTATTATCTTTCCAATAATTTTTTAGTATTTCAAAATTATAAAAACTGTTTAAATATAATGCACCACCAGCATATGCTGAATTTTCAATAAAATTAATATTTTTTATATTTTAAATATCTAATTCAAAAAATTCGGAATATATAGCTCTCTAAAATAATCTACTTTATTTAATTTAAATATTGAATCTTTAATTTCCATATTATTATTAACATAATCTTATTATTTTTATTATTTTTTATATATAAAGCTCCTCCATTTAATCCATGATTTTTTTCAAATAATGAATTATTTATTTTAATATTTAATTTATTATTATTTATTAAACATCTTTAAAAATGATAATTAAAAAGAATAATTAGTTTTTGATAATGACATACTAAAAATTTTTAGTATTGAATTAATTTAAAAAATTAAAACAATTATTTCAAATTTATTTAATGAATTTTTGAATAAAATTTTAATTTTCCATATATGAATAATTAATAAATAATATATTTCATTAATGATTGTATTAAAAAGTATTAAAAATATAGAAAAAATCAATTATTTTTAATAAAAGTATAAAAATCTAATTAATAATCCTTTTTTTTTTTTTTTTTTTTTTTTTTTTTTTTTTTTTTAATTAAATATTAAAATAAAACTTTATATATATATATTCAATATATTAATTTATTTAAATATTTAAAATGAAATCATATAAATACCATTATTAAAATTATTTGAACTATAAATAATTTAATATTTTTATTAAAAATATTTTCATTTTCAACATTATAAATAATATAATTATCCAATTTTAAATAATATTTTGAAAAATTCATTATTATTTTATTAATTTTATCAAAATAATAAATTGTAATGAATATATTTCTCCTCTTTAAAATATTAATAATTTTTAATTTTTAATTATATGATATTTATAAGTAATATAATAAAAAGAAATTATTATTATTTTTCCTAAATTTTAAATATAAAAATGTTTTATTTATTAATTATTGTTATTAATAGTATAATGATGAGTAAAATTAGAAATATCATATTTTTACATAAACAATATTCAAATAAAGATTTTAAATTATTTTTTTGTTTCATAAATTTTTTAAAAATTTAAAATAAAAAAGTTTTTTTTATTAATTATATTTAAATAATTATTAAAAATATATTATATTTTTTTATCATTAAAATATTATAATATTTATTAAAATTATTATGTTGCTGTTTTGATTTTCATTTATAAAATTTTTATTTTAATTTATTCGAAAAATCAATTTTAAAAAAGAAATGGTTTATTTTTATAATTAATAGAAAAATATTATAATTAATAATAAATTATCATAATAAATATTTATTATTAAAATACGTTTTTAAAATTTAATAAATATAAATATTATAAATAATATTATTTAAAAAGCAATAAATATTTATAATTGAATGATAGATATTTTAGATGATTAAAATAAATAATATATGTTAATTTACATTTCATTAATTTATAATTAATTAATAAATTTTTTAAAAATATATAATTTAATATTTGAAAATAAAAAAAAAATATTAAATAATAATTATTCAAAGTATAAAAACATTAAAATATTGATTTTAATAATATATTTTTATTTTTTTATTTTTTTATTTTGTTATTAATGAAATTATTGAATATAAATTGTTTATTTTCTATTATTATTTTATTGAAATTTAAATATTATGATAGTTAATGTTAAAAATAAAAATAATAATAATAATAATAATTATAATATATTTTAATATATATTAAAATTATATATATTCTTATAATATTTTATAAAAAAGTAAAATTATGGATTATTTACATTCATATTTCATGATATTATCAACAATCCGTAAATTTTAATTGATTTTTTGTATTTTTATCAATATATTTTATTTTTCCATTAGATATAATTATTATTCTAGATGAATATTTATATATATCTATATATTTCTCTATTACTTTTGTTTTGAATTCACTTGATAAGCATTGGCAAGAATTTGAATTATGAATAGGACATTTATCTGATTTTTTATAATAAAAGTAATATTCAAATAAATTTCCTTTATTCTTTATTATATAATATATTTTATCACATATGTAAATAATTAAAATTAATAAATAGCATATTTCATTAATGACTGTATTAAATATATCATAGTAATAACCATTATTATAAAGGTATATATAACTTATAATCTTTTTTTATTATTTCGAATAAAAATATTAAAATAATAATAAAGTATTAATAAAAGCATTAATAATTTTTAAATATTTAAATTAATTAATAATTAATATTACATTGATTAATGGACCTAAAGTAATAAATATAATTATTGAATAGTTAATGTTTTTCGTACATTTAAATACGTATATATAATTCCATGTTATTATAGAAATTCTAGTTATATAGATAATTAAAATGAATTCAATAATATTTAATGCTAAATCTAACTTATCCAAAGGGCATTGATATCTCCATTTACCATTTTTTTCTTGTATATCAACATTATTTTTTTTGCTATAAAATAATATTAATGAAATAAATATAATAATGAAAATAATATAAATTGATATTAATTCTGTATATAATGTATGTAAGAATAAAATATTTTTATTTAATTGAGTATAATATTGACTTTCACTTATAGTTTTTGATTTATTCATTGTTATTTTTGATATATTAGAATTTTTTTCATTTTGACTAATAATACTAATTCTATTTTTTTCTTGAATTTCATTAAGTTTCTTTTCTATATTTAACATCTCATTTTGATCAAGAGATTCAGATTCAAGATAATTAGAACTTATTATTTTTGAATCTTTAAAAATTTCTAAATTCAATATTCCTGATTCTTCATTTGTTATACCTAATCTATATGCTGAGGAAATATATAATGTAATTATTTCAAAAAGTAATAATATTCCACAATGTTTAAACAAATATTTAAGTGCACAACTTAAATAATTAGAAAAGCAACTAAAATTAAAGCTAATATAAATTAATAAAACTCCAAATAACAATAATTCACATTTTATATATCCTGTATCTCTTATTATTTTTTTACTCCTTTGAATGATAGTAAAAATCATTATTAATAATATTATAAATGTTATAATTTCTATTGATATAAATTTATATTTAAATCTATTTTATTATAAATAATTTTATATTATAATATTATTAAAAAGAAGAAGAAGAAAAATAATATAAATAAAAATAATAATAATATTAATTATATTTAATTAGATTATTCATCATAAATTATAAAATATAGTTTTTTATTCAAATTTTATTTTCATATATTTAATATTTAATACATTACTCTATTACTGCATAATCTTTGTTTAAACATCTATATCCTTTCCATCCATTAACACATTGACATTCATTATATTTTTTATTATTAATATTTTCAACATTACCCTTTTTACATATAGCTGTATTATTAAGCGTAGGACAATCATCGTTACAAATTGGATCTTCACAATAATAATAATTATGTTTTCCATATATCATTTTGATTTGATTTTCATTACAATTATTTATTTTCACTTTTACACTATTATTATTAATATTTATATTTTTAGTATTATAATTATAATCCAGTGTTATATTTAAATTAGAATATATAGGATATGTAGAATATATTTGAAAATCATTTAAATTACAAACACCTATATAAAAAATATAATTATTATTATTATTATTATTATTATTATTATTACTATTATTATTATTATTATTATTACTATTATTATTATTATTATTATTATTATTATTATTATTATTATTATTATTATTATTATTATTATTATATTATTATTATTATTATTATTATTATTATTATTATTATTTTATCAAATTATAATATATATATTTAAAATATATTAAATATAACTATATAAATACCATTATTAAAATTGCATATATTTCTTAATATTTTAATATTTTCATAATAAATATTTTCATCATCTAAACTATTTATTTTTAAATTTATATTAATATTCGAATAATATTTTGATGAATCTTTAACTATTTGATTGATTCTATCTAAAAGAATAAATTGTAATGGATATATTTCTCCACTTTTTAAAGATATCTCATTGGAATTTATTTTTGTATTTAATAAGATTAAATATGGATCACTAGCAATTTCAGAACCATGAGATTCAAACTTATTATTTATGAATTTGACATTATTATCTTTCCAATAATTTTTTAGTATTTCAAAATTATAAAAACTGTATAAATATAATGCACCACCAGCATATGCTGAATTTTCAATAAAATTAATATTTTTTATATTTTAAATATCTAATTCAAAAAATTCGGAATATATAGCTCCTCCAAAGTAATCTACATTATTTAATTTAAATATTGAATCTTTAATTTCAATATTATTATTAACATAATCATTATTAGAATTATTTTTATTATTTTTATTATTTTTTATATATAAAGCTCCTCCATTTAATCCATGATTTTTTTCAAATAATGAATTATTTATTTTAATATTTAATTTATCATTATTTATTAAACATCTTTTAAAAATGATAATTAAATAGAATAATTAGTTTTCGATAAATAATATATTACATAGAAATTATTATTACTTACAATGCTCCTCCATTATTTTTTATTTTATTATTTATAAATTTTGAATTATTAATTAATAAATTAACACTATTATAACTTGTTATCAAACCAGGTTTTAATTTATTAATATTTTGATTATCATAAATATATGTATTATTTAAACTCAATGTTGACTTTAAATATTTTATATTTATTAAATTTAAAAAAAGTTAAGTTATTTTTAAAAATATTATCTTATAAAATAATTTTATATAATATATATACATACGTTAATTGAACTATTTTCTATTAATGAACCATATGAATAAATTTCATTAATTGTAACATTTGAAAAATTTATTAATGATGAATCGCCGTTTATTGAAATAAATTCCCCGTTTGATCTACCATTACTTATAATGCTATTTTCTATACTTAAAGTATTTCCATATTTATTTGATTGAAAAAAAATAAATGAAGAATCTTCACTTTCGCCATTACATAAAATATTTAAAAATTTGCAACCTATAAAGGATACTGATTTATAAAAAAATTTAAATATACTTTTTGAATTAATTGAAATATTTTTGAAGGAAACATTTGTAAAATTATATGAAGATTCTTCATTGAATAAAGCACTTCTATATGATCTTTTTTTAATAATTATAAAAATTATTATTATTATTATTATTATTATTATTATTATTATTATTATTATTATTATTATTATTATTATTATTATTATTATTATTATTATTATTATTATTATTATTATTATTATTATTATTATTATTATTATTATTATAAAATAAATTTTTACGTTATTTAAAATCACTATTAATAATATTTATTAATGCATAATGAGAATTCAGTATAACTGGAGTAGAACCTTTACTACTAATATTAGAAAATTTTGAATTCTCAATTGAAATATTAATATCATCCCCATTAACTAAAGTATTTATATCTATAATATTAATATTTAAATTGTTATAAATATAATTTTTATTATTAAAATTATTATTATATATTTACTTTTTATTTAAAATATTATTTATAAATTAATAATCATTTTTATGAAAATTGTATTTTCAAACATATATTTTATCAATTTTACCATTAAATTCAGAATTTTCTATTGAAATATGTACCAAATTACTTCTAGTGGATTTCATATTTATTAAATATCCACTATATGTATGACAATTATTAAATGTCGTATTACTAATTCTATTAATAACATAAAATATTTTTATAATTCACATATTTATATTAATAAATATAAATATATTTTTTAAATATAAAATTTTTTTAGTAAAACTTTATTAACATTGAATTAATATTATAAAATATATTTACTCAATTTGACCATTAGCTACATGAATAAATGGTTTATTATATACTATATCAATATTTTCTATATATGAATTTAAAATTTTTATTGAATTTCCATTTCTTATAGAATTTACAAATACGTAATTAAAAGAATTATTTTCATTGCCGTTCAAATTTTTAAAATAACCTTTAATAAAAATTATTTTGAAATATGATGATGATATTAATTTTCGAATATAATTTTTATAATTATTAATTATTAAATAATATATATAATATATTATATATATTATTTTATTTTTCTTTACAGTTATTCCAAGTTACATATCCACCAATATTATATCCATTATATGTAATGTTTTCAAAGTAACAATTTTCATAATACATTAAAAAACAGCGAGATATTTCCAAATAATTAATATACTTAATTTCATGGAATACTGTAAATACTCTAAATGAATTTCTATTAAATAATTTTTATTATTAAAATATTAATATTTCATTATTAAAATTTAAATTTAATTATTTAATAATCAATATCTAAAATTTATAATTTTATTTACATAAATTTGCAATTTTTAAAAAAAGCTTGAGGTGTTGTTTGTGTTACCACTGTACATGAATGTAAAAAATTAAATATTAAACCATTTATATCTTTAAAAATACAATTATCAAATGAAATTTGATATTCATTTTTATCATACAAAATATTAAAAAATAACATATGCGACACATCATCATTTAAATCACTATGGAAATTATAAAATGTAATATTTTGAAATTTCAAATCATTTTTATTTATACTTTGATATTTAAATAAGAAACTAATATAACTATTTTGTGATTTCTGAAAATCAAATATAGTCCCATTTTCACTATAAAAAATTATCTTATTTTTAATATCGAAACTATTATTCCCATTTGCTGGTATTTTATAATAATCATCATTAAATATTAATATAATTTCATTACAATTTGATAATGAATTAACTTTATTTATTAAATATTCAAAATCATCATCTTTTCTAACATTTATTTCAATTGAAAATGTATTAGTTATGAATAATAATACAAATATAAATAACTGAATATATACTTTCTCATTATTTACCATTATTATTAATATTTATATTTTTAATATTGAATAATATATTTTCATTAAGAGATAATTTAATAATTATTATTTATTTTAAATAAATATAATATAAAACATATTAATATTTAAAAGTAGCAAATTATAAATTTATCTAAAATTTATAATTATTTTAAAAAATAATAATATAAATTTCTAATGATTAAAAAGAAGAAAAAAATTAAAAGAAAGAAAAAAAAAATAATGTTTTTAAATATAATTTGATATAATTATTATATCATTAATTAATAAAGTATTTATTTTTATTAATGGCCATTACTTTTAATGTATTAATTACATTACTAATAAAAAAAATTATTATTTTTTAAATAAATATTAAAATAAATATATATAAATATATTAAAATTTACAAATTACAAGAAAAATGATTTTTTTTTTTTTTATGATTTTTTTTTTTTATATATATAATATTAAAAATTTAATCTATCATTATATATATTATATATCATTATTAGTAGAATTAAATATAAATCATTTTGATTATTTTAAAAACTTTATATTAAAATATAAATATATATTTTTATAAATTATAAAATTAAAAATTTTAAAATTTTAAAAATATATTTTTATAATATTATATATAATTTTTTTAAATAATAAATCATAAATTATATATAGATTGTAAATATAAATATTATACATTTTAATTTCTATATAATATAAATATTAATTACCAATGAATTAAAATAATTTATTTACTCAAAAAATATTAAAGAAAAAAAAAAAAAAATATGAATTATGATACATTATTTTGAAAATATTAAAAAATGTATATTAAAATAATTTTTGTATTTATTGTTATAATTATTATTTTTTTTTTCAATAATATTTAAATTAAAACTTCGAAATTTGTATTTTTTTGTTATAATTATAAAGTATTATGACATAATATAGAAATTTTAAATTTTCAATAGTAAAAAAAAAATTATCCACACTAATTAATATTATTAAACATAAGAATATACTTTTTTAATTCTTCAGCTCTTAAATTTTAATTTACCATAAAAAATATATATTTTAATAATATATTATTAAAATTTTATTTTAAAGCATGAAAAAATTATAATAATAGTATATATAATTATATTTTGTATTAATAAGTTATTATTAATATTATGTTATATTTAAAAATAAATTAATAAATCAGTAAATAATAAATTTAATGCATTATATATATTTTTTATATAATATATATGTATATATAGTATTTTAAATAATAAAATACTAAATATATTACAATATTACATATATGTATAATAGAATATCAGTTATTATAAACATTTTAATATTCTAAAAAAAAAAAAATTATTGTATTTTTTTAAATAAATATTTTAAATAAAATTAAATTTTAAATATTATAAATATTTAAATGAAAAAATACATATTTATAATTTAATTTTGTGTTAGATAATCATATATATAAATCATTTAGTAAATTTAATTTCTTGATTTATTTAATACAAATATTGATAAAATTATTTCTTTTATTTTATTAAGAATACATAATAATTGTTTAATTTGATATTTATTAGAAAAATTTTTCTTGACAAATATTGATAAAAAAAAAAATTAAAGAATTAATTAATTTTATTTTTGTCTATAAAATATTAATATCTATATAAACATAATTTTATTACATTAATAATTATTAATGAATATATAATATTTATCCAAAAAACTAAAATCATAATTAAAAGATTTACAAGGATTTTCATTAAAAATATATTACTAAGAATTATATTTTAGAATTTTTTATAATTTTGAAATTTCAAATATTTTACATTTCTTTAAAATTTAAAAAAAAAAAAAAAAAAAAAAAAAAAAATAATTATATTTATGTAATATTTTTTAATATAATCTAATATCTTTATGGAAATTCATTTTTTATTTTAAATAATTTATAAGAAAGATTGCCAAGATAATATATAATCTAAAAAATTATAACTTTATAAAATTTGTTAATTTTTAAAATTTTATTATGTTTTAAAACTACATATAATTATATAAAAATATATATTTAAAATTAATATTAGGTTTAAAAAAATAAAAATAATTATATTAATAAAATATTATTTTATATAAAAAAAAAAAAAAAAAAAAAAAAAAAAAAAAAAAAAAAAAAAAAAAAAAAAAAAAAAAAAAAAAATTAAAGATGAAAAATATAATGAAGATACAATAAATTTATCGAGATAAAAGAATAAAATAAATAAATATTATTAGATAGTTAAAAAATATATTATTTATAAAATCTATAATATATTATGATATTTCAATTTTTAATAAAATTTGCTTTACAAATAACATTTTTCAGTAATATAAAATTCAAAATAATAATATTAAATATAATATTATAAATAATAATTTATTTTTAATTTTTAATTTTAATTTTATAAAATTATAAATTTAGAATACGTAAATTCCATTACAATAAATGCTATTATTTATTCATCATCACCTTTCCATCAGACATATTCTTCACTCATAGAACAATTCAATGATTACTCTAAAGAAAATTATTTAGATATTTTTGTAGATTTAACTTTATTTACTGCAACTAATATTACATCAAATAATGATTATGTATCAATGATAGAATCATTCCTTAAAAAAAAATCTAATAAATATGATTTATTTTTTTATGATAATATATTTTCTGAAAAAGTTAGTCATTACTTTTTAGATTTGAATAAATATATTCCAAAGGAGCATATTGATATGTATGATCCAAGAGTTATTTCTCAATCATGTCAATATGGTGATAAATTAACTGGACTTGTAATAATAATATCTTTTTATAACAATTATTATTATTATTATTATTATTATTATTATTATTATTATTATTATTATTATTATTATTATTATTATTATTATTATTATTATTATTATTATTATTATTATTATTATTATTATATAATTACTATTATAATTATTATATAATTAATAATATGTAAATATATATTCATGTTAATATTTAGCCTGTGTATCTATTTAATTCAAATTTATGTTCAAATAAATATTACTTAAATAAATATAATATAACTGTTCCAAAAACGTGGTCTGAATTATTAAATACTTCAAAATATATAATTAATGAAGAAAAAAAATTAAATAATTCTGATGTAATTGGTTTTGTTGGATCATTCAATGGTATTATTTTTTTTTTTTTTTTGTATATATATTAATTTATAGATATATAAATATTATTTAAAAAAAAAATATCTAATTTATAATAACTGTATATTAAATATTTATATTTACGATTAATTTATTTTTTTTTTTAATTTATAATTTGTTTATTAGATGATGAATCAGGTACTAATTCTCTATATGAGTTCATTTATACTTTTAGAAATACTATAGATTCACCATTTCCTGAATTTTTAAGTCAAAATTCAATTGAAGCCATAGAAATGTTAAAAAAAATTAAAGTTGAAATTTCATCAGGTGAAATTAATAAATAAAATATTAATATTTTTCATCAATATAAATTAATCTACATAAACTTATTTCTATTAATATATTAATTATATTCTATTGATAAAAAAATTATTTATTATTTTATAATAATAATAATAATAATAATAATAATAATAATAATAATAATTAATAGATTATTATTTTCAACCAAATTTGAATTTTATTGAAAAATTTTATAATGAAAATAGCAATAGCAATATATTATTTATCAATAATTCATGCAATTCAAAACAGTCATTATATGAAGTGAACCAGAAATTTCTGGTTCACTTCTAAGAGGATGTAATCTAGGAATTAGTAACTATTCTGATAACGAAAGAAAAAAAGCATCTATCGAAGCTTTTAAATATATAACATCAAAAAATATTCAACGAAACCAATTAAGTAATCATGAATTCTATACAGCAATTACAAGTTTATATGATGAAAAAAAAATTTGTGACCATATTGATTGTTCTTACTATAAAAATCTTCAACCATTTGGATTGTCATCATTAAAAATAAAAAATATTGAACAATATTCAGAAAAATTTAGAAAGCATATTTTTGAATTTTTATACGGAAATAAAACGTCATATGAAGTTTTAAAAAAAATTGATGATATAACAAAGATATACTATATAAAATTAACCACAGAAGATACAAAAATTGGATTAATATTTTTAGTAATATCTGTATCACTTTCTTTAATTATGTTTTTATCATTGTTTGTATTATTTATTCCAAAATTTAATTCCTATTTCAATTTTTTATCAAACGATTTTTGGTTCATTTCAATCTTTGGATTAATTATTATAGCAAATGGAATTTTTTTGGAGATTGGACGTCAAAATCAAATAAAATGTCAATTAAAAATATTTTTTATATCTTTAGGAATCACATTATTTATAATACCTATATTTCATAAATTAATTATTAATTTTCCTAAAAATAACAAAATATCAACATGGGTAACTAATAACAAATATATTTTTCTTTTCATTTTTATTCTCCTCGATTTAGTACACTTGCTTTTTTTATTTTTTCCAACATTTGAAGTTACGCAATCCACTTCTATAAATGAAATTAATTATGAACATTGTGAAAAAATTGATGGTATCAAATTTCTAATAATTAGGTTATTACATTTTTTAAAAGTATTTATTATTTTTCTCCCAATGTTAATTTTGATTTATGTCGAATGGAATTTAGAAAATACCTTTTTTGATGTTCGATTTTTAATATCAAATATATATACAGATATTCTTTTTATTATACTTTTGATAATATTTAATAGTCTAACTATTAATGATTATATTACGAATTTTAAAATTTCAGAATATTTATTTATTTTCACTTCATTAATAAATTATATTTTTCATTTTGGAATAAGAATAATATGGTCATTATTAAAGAAAGATAATGAAGAATCTATATATATCAAAAAAGTTAATAATTTATTTGTTAATAATGATAATATAAACAGTAATAATGAAAGTGATATATTATATAGTTCAATACAAAACAGTAATATTCCTACTCAAAGAACTGATAAAGCTATGTGCGATTATAATACTAGTAATATTAATATTAGCATTTATAATA
Organism: Pecoramyces ruminantium; assembly: GCA_000412615.1. NCBI lineage: Eukaryota > Fungi > Neocallimastigomycota > Neocallimastigomycetes > Neocallimastigales > Neocallimastigaceae > Pecoramyces > Pecoramyces ruminantium. The sequence continues at coordinate 13,978 of ASRE01007194.1, forward strand.
ATCAATACAATAATAATTGTAATATTAATAATAATAATAGTAGTAGTAGTAATAATAATAGTAGTAATAATAATAGTAATAGCAATAATAGTAATAGTAGTAATAGTAGTTATAGTAGTAATAATAATAATTGTAATAATAATAATTGTAATAGTAATAATTGTAATAGAAATAATGAAGATAATACTTTTTCTAAATCAAAATTTCCTAAATTATTATTAAATTTGTATTA
>ASRE01007289.1:0-12252 GCA_000412615.1 Pecoramyces ruminantium
CTTTCCTTATTTACATCTGCACCATGTTTAATTAAATATTTTATTATTTTTTTATTTCCATTAATACAAGCAGCATTTAATGGAGTTTCACTAATTCTATAAGTATTTTCTTCATTAATATTTACATTTTCTCCATTTTCAACTAAAAATTTTACTAAATAATAATTTCCTTTATTACATGCTACTGTTAAACTACCTTCTTTTATATTTGCACCAAATTCAACCAAATACTTCACAACATTTTCATTTCCTTCTTGACATTCCTTAACTAATGGAACATTAAATCTTTTATTTACATTTGCACCATGGTTAATAAAATATTTTATTAAATTTTTATTTCCTCTATCACATGCAATAATTAAAGGTGAATTTTTTTCATCCTTATTTATATCTGCTCCACAATCAACTAAATACTTTATTATATTTTCATCTCCATATTTACTTGCAGCAACTATAGGTGATAAATTAGCATGTAAAAATCTTTTATATTTTGCAACTTTATTTACATTCGCTCCATGTTCAATTAAATATCTAATTATATTTTTATTACCATTATTACATGCAACAATTAATGGTGTGCTTGTTTGACCTTTATTTACATCTGCTCCATGTTCAACTAAATATTTTATTATTTCTATATTTTCAATTTTACATGCATTAATTAATGGAGAATTATCTTCATTACCCATATTTACATCTGCTCCATGTTCAACTAAAAATTTTATTATATCTTCATTTCCATTTTTACTTGCAAAAATTAAAGGGGTATTTTCATTACTATCTGTCACATTAATATTAGCTCCATGTTCAATTAAATACTTTATTATCGTTTCATTTCCATGTTGACATGCAATAATTAATGGTATATTATAATATTTATCATATATATTAACATCAACATTAATATTTTTAATTAAACATTTAACTAAATGTTCATTATTTTTAATACATGCATTTATTAAATATTTACTAATATTATATTTATCTTCTTTATATGAAAATATATTAAATTGACATTGATTACTTTCAATTATTCTAACAATAATTTCCTTATTTATTAAAATTTGATACTTTTCATTTGAAATTAATTGATTCAAATTTGAATTTGATATAGACTTTCTGTTTTTATAATAAAATAATAATTTTTTAATCAATTCATTATCATAAAATCTATAATAATTAAATAAAAAATCTAACAATCTAACTTTTCCATCTTTCATTAATTGTCTTAATAAAGAACAAGATATTTTAAAATTATCATTATAGTTCTCTATAATTAATTGAATTCTATTAGAATTAAGCAAATTTCTATTATAAATTTCTAAAACAATATCTTCGATATTTACATCACCATTTGTTAAAATATTTATGACTTCTAAATTTTGATTATCAATTGCTGCAACGTATAATCCTATATTAATGTCATCATCACTGAAACTTTCAAAATTAAATTATTTAATTTTATGGTTTCCTTATACTTTACAATTTTCAATAAATCTTTATCTTTAATAAATTCAAAAAATTTTTTATAATCTTTGCTATTTACCATAATATTATATTGTTATTTATAATATAAAATTTTTAATTAATCCTTAAATAATTTTTTTACTTACATTCAATTATACATTTACTAATTTATTTATTTACTAATTTATTTATTTACTAATTTATTTATTTATTTATTTATTTATTTATTTATTTATTTATTTATTTATTTATTTATTTATTTATTTATTTATTTATTTATTTATTTATTTATTTATTTATTTTTCCCATAAAAGACCTACTCTATTTTTCTTTCAATATATTATATCCATATAAATTAATAATTCAATAATTCTATATTCTTTTTATAATAAATGAGAAATTCATTGAGAAATAAATAAAAAAAAAAAAAAAAAAAATTATAATTTGAAAATTTTATTCATTATTTCTGAATCTTGGTCACTAAAGCATCTATAATCTTACATTTTATATAATTTTTTATAATGATTTTTTGTATTTATAATTAAACCAAATTTATTTATTAACATAATTTTATTTTTTTTTTTTTTAGGTATAAATTACTTTTTCATAAAAAAATTTTTTTTTATAAAGTCAGTTTTTATTAACTTTATCGAAATTTTAATACTTTTAATGTTACATTAAAAAAAAAATATGTGAATGAAAAAAAAAAATGAACTAAATAAAAAGAATTTAAATCAAAAATTATAAAGAGTCCTAAAATTAGTCCAGAAAGATATCTGAGGTAGATTTGTTCTTAAAATTGCAATGAATCCATAAATTCATAGTCCTAAATATGTATCATATTATTTCCATAATTGTAAAATTTTAAATATAATTACTATACTTTAAAAAACTAATAATAAAGAAAACTAACAAAAAAATATTAAAAAAGTCAATATTGCAAAATAAAACCAAGTTTCGGAATTGAAAATATGATCTTTATTGGTTATATTGGCTCTATTGGCCTGCCATACTGTATTATAATCAAATTTATACATATCGAATAGCAAATGTTTTCATTCAGCAGAGATAAATATTGTTATATTAAAATATGCGTCTAATTTGACAGTGTAAAAAATGTGAGAATATTCCCCCGAGTCTTTTTGATAACTTTATATTTGGCTCACTCCTTGTCTCAATAATTTCACGATTCCCTGTCAATCATCCACCAAAAAAATAAAAAACAAATTCGAATTTCTAATACTGTATAACCAGATAGAAAAAACTATTATTAAAATTATGAATATAACTATTTTCTATAATTATTACAAATGTTCTAAACTGCTCCTGAAACTAACTTGAAGACTATAATTAGGATTAGAAGAATTTTTTCATAAAAAAAAAAATAATAAAATTCTTATGATTACAATCAATTTATTTAAACTAAATTTTTTTCTCTTTTCTTTTTTTTTTTTTTTAATATTTTCTTTTATAAATCTTATTTTCTTTTATAAATACAAAAATCTAATATTTTTTTTTTTTTTTTTTTTTTTTTTTTTTTTTTTTTTTTTTTTGTTTATATTGATATTATAATAATAAAATAAAAATAAAATAAAATAAAATAAAAAAAATAAAATAAAATAAAATAAATAAATAAATAAAATAAGATTAAAAAAAAAAAATATTAAATATTAATATTTATCAAAAGCAATCATTCTTTCCATAATTTTATTTTGTGTAACATTTTTCTTATATGATTGTAAATTGATAAAATAACAACCATTTTTTTAATTTTTTCATTTATAAAAAAAAAAAAATTATTTTATAATTATAAAGCACATAATGAATATTGAACTTTTTTTTTATGTCTTTAATTTTATTAAGTATATAAAAATTATTATATATTTGTTTAAAAATAAAAATTAAAATAATTATATATTTATATTTAAAAATAAACATATGTATTAATAATTATGTAATATTTATATATATTATTAAATTATTAATTCAAATTATTTTTAAATTATTAAGTCAAAATAGATAAGTTATCCAAAAAAATAAAGAATAAAAATATAAAAAGATAATAATAAATATAAAAATCAAAAATATATTGATAAAAAAAAGACTAAATATATGTAAATATATATTATAAAATTATTTATAATAATAATAATTTTATATTATTTGTTATTAAAAAATAGAAAATAGAAAAAAAAAAAAGAAAAAAAAAAACAATTATTACAATTGTTTATTATATTATATAATTAATTGAGAAGATAAAAATTCTTTTAAAATATTTCCAATTATGTTTTTCAAAAAAAAAAAGAAGAAAAACAATTTTTTAAAGATAAGATGTCATAATAAAAAGATATAATGAAAAAAAAATTTAAGAATAATTTTTAATAATAATAAATGTACATTATTATTAAAATAATTTTTTTTTTTTTTTTTTGTTAATTATTGATTAATCTAATAGTAGCAATCAACAAGTGATGTTATAAGTTCTCTATTATAATCTTGACCAACTTCCCATACAACAACACCACCAATTTTTTTAGATTTTGCATAAAGGGATCTTTCGCACATAGATTCAACATCATCATATGAAATAAAAACATATGAAGTTGGATTATATAATGTTGGTGACTTAGCATCAGGATGCCATGTTCTTATCCATGGACTTTTTGGACTCTTTGGACCTGTAAGTACACCTTCTTTACGTAAAGCTATATAAGTCCAAAGACCACTTTTTGAAATATCACTATCTTCTCCCTTAATATGAGTAGTACCTAATTGATTATAACCATTATCGGATCCAGATTCAACAGCCCAAGCTTGACTAAATAATAATTAATTAATAAATAATAATAAATAATAATAATAAATAATTAATAATTAATAATATAATAATAATTAATAATTAATAATTAATAATATTATAATAATAATAATAATAATAATAATAATAGTAATTGTAATACAATATTATTTATTAATAATTATTCATAATTAATTAATTAATTATTAAATATGAAACATTAATACAATAATATATTATAATATATTATATTAATGTATAATTTATATTTTATATTTTCATATAAAAATACTTAAAATTCATTAAATTTTATAATTTTCCAAAAAAAAAAAAAAAAAAAAAAAATTAAAAAAAAAAAATTGTATTGATTTACAATATTTTATTTAAATAATAAATTATTAATAAATTAATATAATAAATAAAAAATAAAGTAAATAAAAAAAAAATATTTATATAATATATATAATATATATTAAATATAATATATCAGTTATTTAAACAAAATAAAGGTATAAATAAATTAAAGTAAAATAAAAAAATGAAGACTTCTATTGTTTTAACTTTAATTGCTGCATTAACTGCTAAGGTTTCAGCTTCATGCTTCTCTGAAAGTTTAGGCTATCCATGTTGTAAAAAAAATAGTACAAGTGATGTAGTCTACTCTGATAAAGATGGTGACTGGGGTATAGAAAATGGTAGTTGGTGCGGTATTGGAAAAGAAATACCAAGTTGCTGGGCAACTAGTTTAGGTTATCCATGCTGTACTTCTTCTGACACAAAAGTAAACTATACTGATAAAGATGGTGACTGGGGTATAGAAAATAATAGTTGGTGTGGTATTGAAAAGAAAACACCAAGTTGCGGGGCAACTAATATAGGTTTTCCATGCTGTACTTCTTCTAACACAAAATCACATTTCAGAGATGAAAATGGTTACTGGGGTATAGAAAATGGTAAATGGTGTGGTATTATAGAGAAAACACCAAGTTGCTGGGCAGCTAGTTTAGGTTTTCCATGCTGTACTTCTTCTAACCCAAAAGTAGTTTACACAGATGATAGTGGTAAATGGGGTATAGAAAATGATGAATGGTGTGGTATAATCGAAAAAGAACCAAAACCTAATTATTCAGAAGAAAATCCATTCTATAATGTTGAATTTTATCTTAATCCATACTATGTCAATGAAATTGATTTAGCTATTGAACAAATGACCGATTCTAGTCTTATTCATAAGGCTAAAAAGATGCAAACCTATCCAACTGCTATTTGGTTAAATAATTTAGAAGATGTGAAAAATTGGTTAAGACCCAATTTAAAGGCAGCTAATGCTCAACAATTAAGTACTGGTAAGAATGTTTTAACCGTCTTCGTTCTTAACAATTTGCCAGGTCGTAATTGTAATTATTTAGTTTCTTATGGTGAATTTATGATGAATGAAACAGATGCTCAACGTTACAAGAATGAATACATTGATGAAATTGAAGAAGCATTAAAGTATTACAAATCTCAACCAGTTGTTTTTATTGTTGAACCAGGAGCTCTTGCTAGTTTAGTTACCTATACTGAAACTACTCCAGCTTGTGCTGAAGCTGAAAAGTATTACCTTGATGGTCATGCTTACTTAATTAAAAAGCTTGGTCTCCTTCCAAATGTTTCTCTATATCTTGATATTGGTTTTAACTACTGGTTAGGTTGGGATGACTATCGTTATGAAGCCGCCAAACTTTATGCCAGTGTTATTAATTCTGGTTCTCCTGGAAAGGTTCGCGGTTTTGCTAGCAATGTTGCTAACTACACACCATGGGTTGAACCACCTGATCCACGTGGACCAGATTATGAATGGGATCCATGTCCAGATGAAATGAGATATTTAACAGCAATGTACAAAGACTTTATATCTGCAAATATTAAATCTGTTCACTTTATTTCCGATACTTCTCGTAATGGTCATAAATTGGATCGTACTCATCCAAGTTATTGGTGTAACCAAAAGGGTGTTGGTGCTGGTCCAAGACCAATGGCTTATCCAGTAATAGGAATGGATTATATTGATGCTTTCTATTGGATTAAACCACTTGGTGAATCTGATGGTTATTCAGATGGAAAAGGAGATCAGATAGATGATGATTGTAATTCAAGATATTCCATGAAACCAGCTCCAAAAGAAGGTGAATGGTTCCAAGAATACTTTATAGAAGGTATTATGAATGCTATGCCACCACTTTAAATTAAATAATATTCAAAATAAAAAAAAAAAAAAAAAAAAAAAAAAAAAAAAAAAAAAAAAAAAAAAAAAAAAAAAAAAAAAAAAAAGAGAAAAAAAGAAAAAAAAAAAAAAAAAAAAAAAAGAAAAAAAAAAAAAGTTCATGAAATACCAATTATAACCAACTATAATCTTTATTTTTTTAATTTTTTTTTTTTTTTAATAATAATAATAAAAAAAAAATAATTATGAAATTAATTATTATAACTGAAAATGTTAAAATTAAAAAAAATAAAATATAATAAAATAAAATAAAATAATATATATATATAAATATATAAATATATAAATATTTTAACTATTTTAACATGAAGATATAATAAATTAATATTAATGTAAATAAAAAAATAAAAACAATTAAAAAAAAAATAATAATAATAATAATAATAATAATAAAAATAATAATAATTTAAATAGTAAATTTTAAATAAATAATAATAAAAAATATTATTTATATATTTAAATTTATATAACAAATATTTTGATATTTATATATATATTTTATAAATATTAATAATAATATTTTAAGAGATTTTAACTATTTAAATATTGTATTTTTTTTTTTTATTTTTTGTGTTTAAGATGATAATAATAATAGTAATTATAAATAATAATAATAATATTTATAAATAATAGTAGTAATAATAATAATAATAGTAATAATAATAATAAATTAAGTTAATTAATTATAAAAAAAAAAAAAAAAAAAAATTTATTTTTTTTACTTATTTTCTTTAATTATAAATTTATAAACTTTAATATTATAAATCATAAAATGCTATTGTGTGTCATAATTTATATTAAAATTATATATTAAAAAAAAGAAAAAAAAAAAAATTAATTATTATTATTATTATTATTATTATTATCATATCATTTTATCAAAAATTTTATTTTAATTAATTATTATATTATATTATATTATATTATATTATACTGTATAGAATTATATTATATTATATTATACTATACTATATAGAATTATGTAAAAACATTTTTAAAATCTTCTTTGTGCAAAATTATTGTGAATCACATATATTCAATTTTATATAAATAATTTATATAATAAATAAATAAATAAATAAATAAATAAATAAATAAATAAATAAATAAATAAATAAATAAATAAATAAATAAATAAATAAATAAATAAATAAATAAATAAATAAATAAATAAATAAATAAATAAATAAATAAATAAATAAATAAATAAATAATATGTCTTATAATTTATATTAATTAGATTAAATATAATAATAATTTTAATTCTTTTTATTTTATTTTTATGTTATTATTGACAATAAAAATAATTAAAAAATTTATATCGATATTGGGAATAATTGGATTTACTTTATGATGCAATTTTCGACTTCCATTTTTTACTTAAAATATATAAAAGAAATAAATTATTATATTTATTTATATATAATGTATTATTAATGTTAAGTATAATTAATAATAATTTTTTAAAGATAACTTTTAATTTTTAATATAATTTCCTATTATTTTTTTAAAATTGTATATTATTAATTAAATATTTTAATAAAAATAAACAAGAATTCTTAAATTTATAAACAAAATATTAAAATAAATATTTTTTATATTTCAAATTTTTTAAATATAAAAGATAAAACCATTTACTTTTATATTCTTTAAAATTGAAAATATTAGTTAACACAAAATGCATTTATTCATATTATTATTATTGACACAAAATGTATATTTTAATTTAAAAAAAAAAAAAAAAAATTTTTTTTTGTAAATTAATCATTCAAAAAAAAAAAAAAAAAATAAAAATAAAAAAAAACATACAATAACGAAATGCTCATGGCGGGGGTCGAACCCGCGATCTTCGCGTTGCATAAGAGGATCACCCTTATAAGCACGACGCCTTAAACCTCTAGGCTACACGAGCACTTTGAAAATTAAATATTCTTAAACTATATGAAATAAAGTAGCCAAATAATTTAGGGTTAGATTATTTAAATTTTCAAAGTGAATGTTCGAAACATTGTGTTTGGTATATTAATTTTTTAAACGAGTTAAACATAAATATTAAACACCTTATCATTAATATTGATAACAGGGCCGCTATATATAACAGTCAAAATCAAACAATTAATCCTAAAAATAAGCATATTGATATAAGATACCATTTCATCAGAGAGTTAATTCAAAATGGAAAAATAAAATTAAAATATATCAAATCACAATTGAATCTTGCTGATGGCTTTACAAAGTACCTCAGTACCTCACAAATGGATAAGTTTAGAAATTCTTTACTTGTAAAATTTTAACACTTAGAAAATCAAATTAAGTTTTTCAAGAAAACATAATTTGAGGAGGAGTGTCAGAAAAAACTACAAATACTCAACAAATAAATTAAATATTTATATTTAATTATATAAGTTATTTTTAGTAAATTAAATTATATTAAATATTTCTATTATTATCTGTTAGGAATTTATATTTTAGTATAAAAGAAGAAAACATGTATTTCATAATTTTTTTAACATTATTATTACATTAATAATAATATTATTAATAATTATAATACATGTATTTCTAATATACCCTAAAAATAAATATTTATAATAAATATATTTATATCATAAAATTTTAACTTATTGTTTTGTCTTTCAACATTTAAATTTTAAAAAAATAAAATTTTAAATAAAATTATTATTTATATATTTAAATATAATATTACAATTAAATCATTAATTGTAATATTATACATTAAATAATAAAAATATATTATAATATATAATACTATTTTATGAATATTAAAAGAATTGGTATTTAATTAAATTTAATTAACTAAAAATACTTTAATATAGGGTTAAACCATTTAAATGAATTGTTGGGTTAGGTTATTTTGTAATGATATTCTATTTTTTTTTCCTTTGGAATTTTTTTCAATTTTTTTTTTATTTCATATCTAAAACAGAAAAAATAATTTATTTTTTATTATAAATAAAAATATTTGATATAACCAATGATCCTAATATAATTAGCTTTTTTTGATTTAATTATTAAATATTAATAATAATATTAAATAATAGTTTATAGCTCATATTTTTTATCTCATAATTTTGTTAATTTATGAAATTATAATACTAAATCATTTTTAGTTTATTTGATAATTATAATGAAAAAATACTAGATTTTTCTTAAAATTCATATCATATAATAATTATTAATAATTATTGACTAAAAATAAATTATGATTTAAAAAAAAAAATAATAATAAAGATTATTTTTTTATTTTTAATTGGTAAAAAAATTCAATATTTTTTAATTACTAAATATTAAATAAAAAAAATTAATATTAAAAAAAAAAAAAAAAAAAAAAAAATGTAAAATGAAATCATTGAATTAATTGTAAATCATTAATAAAATTTTATATTTTATTATAAATAATTTTTTATAATTAAAATTTATACATTGTTTTCATAAATTTTATAATGTTTATGGTTAAACTTTAATTAAAATTTTGTTATGTATATATTTTTTATTTATTAAAATAATAAAAAATTTTTATTTAAATATTTATATAAGCAAAAAATAAAATTTATCAGTAAACAATTAATAATAATAATAGTGGTAATAGTAATTGTATAAAAAAACTAATATTAAAAATATAAATATAATTAAGTATATAATGATATTAAAAATACATATGGTTATGCATTAATAAAATATTAATATATATATTGTTATTAAGATATTTAAAAATATATAATAGTAATTCAAATATTGATTATAATATAATATAAAAAATGCTATATAATTTTATATTAATAATATTAAATATAATATTAATCAAAGCATGTAAGTAAAATTAATAATAATTTTTTTTTTTTTTTTATTTTTTATTAATAATTTTTAATATAAAATCTTTTGTAGTAAATAGCGGTGATTCATATCAGATCAAACCTAATTTAATAAAAAAGTACGAATCAAATGAACCAGGATACTATCTTGATTCAGAAAATACATTAATCTATTATGATGCAAATAAAGAATGTACACAATCCGAAGAAATAAATGGTTACTTTTTAAATTCAAAAAATAAAAAAATTATTAAATGTCAAGATGGAAATTGTGAATTATCAGAAAAAGTGTCATGTATTAGTAATCAAGTTGAAGTTGTTAATATCGGGGGAATTCTTGTTCTGTGTTATGAAAATAGCCAAGAGAAATTTCCAACTTCATCTGACGAAGTAAAATATTATAAATTATCAAATGTTGATATAACTTCTATTTTTCCACAGATTTCTATAGGATCTGATTTAATTCTTCTAAAAATGGATCAATACTCTGTTACTCAATTCGTTACAGATTTAAATGGTTAGAAAGAGTATTCTTTTTTTTTTTTTTTTTTCTAAAAATAACTATAATTATTTTATATTATTAATTTTATTTTTTTTCTAAAAATAACTATAATTATTTTATATTAATTAATTTTATTTTTTATTTCAAATTGTAAATAAAAATATTAATTAATAATATAATAGGTATTTGTGTAAATGATGATTATACTTTAGATTCATTATGTTCTTCTAGAAAAAGTAAAAAATATATTTGTGAAAATATTAATAAATCTTGTATTATTAAAAGAAATACATGCAATCCTGTCTCACCAACTAATATATGTATATATATTTTTATAAAAAAAATTTTTTTTTTTGAAATAAAGAATTAATATTAATAAAGAATTAATATAATATATATTTTAACATTATATTTCATATTACAATATAAATTTATATAAATTTTATTTTTATTTTAATTATAACTTTATTATAAATGTTAGGTAATGGATATTATTTTATTAATAAGGATTCGACATCAAGTGAAGGTACATTATATGAATGTAAAAAAGATGATATTAGTACATGTAACTCTTTAAGTAGTAATATAAGAGGATATTTTAAAGAAATTGATATATATAATTCAAATCATAAATATATTAAATGTGATGGAAATTCATGTATTCAAATAAATCCACCAACATCGGCTGTATCAAAATGCAATTCAATTGGAGAACTTGTTTTAAACAATTCAGAAATAAAATTATGTATAACGTCTTCGAAAATGGTTGCATTTTCAAGTCAAAGTGAAGAAACAAGATATGTTATAAAAAATACAGAAAAAAATATTTTTGGTGTAGAAGAAAATGGTGATTTTATAATGATTTCATTTTTAAATAATTCTATAATTCCAACAGATCTTAGTAAATGTAACTATTAATTTTATTATTAATACTTAAAAAAAGTAATGTTATTTAATTTATATTATTGTAATAATAAAAATTAATATGTATGTAATAATTTTATTATTGAATTTTAAAAATAGTGTCAACAAATTATTATTATTTTGAAAATATTATATATAAATTTTCAAATAATAATGGATTAATGAATATAATAATATCAACGGAAAAAGGAAATTATGCTTTTCAATATGATACTACTAATAAAATAATGATTTCAATTGATGAAAGTGAATTCGTTAATGAACTTCCTTATGACCCAGAGAATATAAAATTATATAGTTGCAATAATGGATCCTGTGAAGTGAATTCTGGATACATTAAATATAGTGATAGTTCTGTTCTCAAGTGTAATAAAACAAAGTGTGTAAAAGTTGAAAATTCTTTAAATTGTTCCGAAAGTAGTAATGTTGAAATGGCATTTTGTGATTCATCAATTTTTAAAAT
>ASRE01007328.1:0-10436 GCA_000412615.1 Pecoramyces ruminantium
AATATTAATTCTAGAATCAGCACCACCGGTAATAACATGCTTTTCATCCTTCTTTGTAACTAAGGCCCAAACCTTATCATCATGATTATCAAATGTAGCTTCACAAGAATTAGTTTTAATAGTCCAAAGTTTTACTAAACCATCGGAACCAGATGAAATTAATTGCATACCACTTGTTAAGAATGAAACTTGTAATACAGAATTTGTATGACCTTCAAATGTCTTTAAACAAGATGAATCAATTAATGACCAAATTTTAATGGTTTTATCACTAGAACTAGTAGCTAAAACTTGATCTACTGGTGAAAATTTAACACACCAAATACCACGTCGATGACCTCTTAATGTAGATAATAATGAACCATCAGCAGTTGACCATATTTTAGCAGTTTTATCTTGTGAACCACTAGCAAATAATTTATCATTTGGTGCAACGTCAATAGAATTAATATCTTTTTCATGGGCAGTAATTGTATATACTGATGTTAATCTTGAAACAGTTTCACTATCTTTTTCTATAGATTAATTAATTATATAAATTATATATTTATATAAGATAGAAATATAAAAAAAATAAAAAAAATAAAAAAAAAAATTAAACATATTTAAATGAATATATATATATATAAATATTATTTTAATAAAATAATATATATATATATATATAAAATAAAATTAAATAAAAAAAAAAAAAAATATTAATATTATATATATATATATATCATTTTAAAAAATGGTATGATAAATAAATTAATAAATAAATAAATAAATAAATAAATATATGAATAAATAAATAAATAAATAAATAAATAAATAAATAAATAAGTAAGTAAATAAAAAATTTTTCACTTACTTAAATTCGTGATATCCCAACACTTAATAGTTCTATCTTGACTACCAGTTAAAATAAATTGATTTCTTTTTTTGGAAAGTGCTACAGCACTTATAGCTTCAGTATGACCAACACATTCAGCTAATAATTTATATCTTTATTTTTATTTATTATTATTATATTAAAAATATTTATTTTATATTATTATTATATTTAATTATTATATTTAATTAAATATTATATTATTAACATGTTTTATATAATATATTGTTCTATTTTAAATATATATTTTAATTATTACCTTTCATTATGTGGTTTTTCCATATCAATATCCCATAAAAATACATTACTATCCTTTGATCCAGTAACCAACATTTTACCATCATAAGATCTATCAATACAAATTACAATACTATCATGACCAAGTAAAATATCACTATCTAAATTATCTAAATTATAAATACGAATCTAATTTATTAAAATAAAAATAATATATATATATATTTATATATATAATATAAAATATAAATAAATTATATTAATATTTTACTTTTTTTTTTTTTTTTTTTTTTATCTTAAATTAAAATTGGTAAAATTATAAATATAATAATATTATTTACTTGTTCACTATTTGAAGCAACAGCTAAATATTTTTCATCTTCACCTAATGTAGTTAATCCAATAATTTCATCATTATAACCAATAATTTGTCTTGTTCTATTGAAATCATTAATATTATAGAATAATATATTTTGATCAGAAGTAACAGCAACAATTTGATCACTATTCTTTAAATACCTATTTAAATATTAAATTATCATAAATATATGATAAATATATTAAATTATGATTTCTTGAATTTTTTATTTTTTTTATTTTTTATTTTTTTTTTTTTTTTTTTTGAATATAAATTAAAATAATATCGTACATAACATCATTAATTTGATTATTAACACCATTTTCTCCTTCTTTTTGAGCTCTAATACATTGTCCATTACTAAAATTCCAAATTCTTATTATACTTTTTTCACCAGCAGTATAGAAGTAAACACCATCTTTAGTTCTTTTATCTTCTGGAATATATTTTTCATCAATAATCCCAATGGATTCAACAGTCTAATTTATAGTAATACATAAAAATACATTTATTATTATTTAATTTTAAAATAAATTAAATAATAATAATAATTATGATAATAATAATAGTAATAATAATGAAGAAATAAATAAACAAAAAGAAATGTAAAAAAAAAAAATTAATAATAATAATTATATATATATATATGATATGATTTTTTTATTTTATTTTATATTATTTTATTATATATATTTAATTATTTATATAATTTATATATACTTCGAATACTGGGAAACTTCTTATTGTTTTGTAATTTGATAAATCCATAATACTGACAATCTTATCTCTAGCACCAGAAATAAGATATTTACCATCAGTTGTTACATCTAATCCACGAATAACACTAACATGGGTATCTAAAGCAGCAACACACCTATTTTTTTAAGATATTAATAATATATAATATGATTTTTTTTTTTTTAAACAAATGTGAAAATTTTTATAAATTAATTATAAAATGATAAAATTTTATATTTCTATTATTATTATAACATAATTAAATAACAATAAAATAATAATAATAATAATAATAATAATAATAATAATAATAATAATAATAATAATAATAATAATAATAATAATAATTAAATAATACATTTTTTTACGTAAATCCCAAACTCTAATTTGACAATCATCACTTCCAGAATAAAGTTCTAATTTATCTGGCATGAAATGGAATTTCAAAACACTAATAATACCAGAGTGACCTCTGAAGTTGTGTGTACAATAACCTTTTTCAACATCCCAAATTTTAATAGTACTATCTGCTGAACCAGTTGCAACTAATGTTGATGTAGGATCAAAATCCATTGCAATAACTGGTGCTTCATGGGCCTGAAAGTATATAATTGAAATCATTATGAATAAATTGAAATTTAAAATTTATAATTTTTAAAATAATTTTAAAAATATTATATAATTAATATTTTTACCTTCCAACTTCTAACAACTGTACCAGTTTCAAGATCCCAATATTTTAATAATAAACTTCTATGAGCACTAACTAAACCTTTATTATCTGGTCTAACACAAAAACAACTGACCATATCAGCATTCTTCATATTTATATAAATTTATGAAATTTTAAATTAGAATTATCAAAAGAAATTTAAAAATTATAAAAATTATAAAATTTTAAATATATATAAATTTTTGTAATTCTTATCATAATACATACACCCTCCAATTGATGTACAACATCATTTGTTTCAAGATCTATGACATTGACATCTTCACCAAGTGAAGTAATTAAATATTTTTCATCACTTGTAATTTGTATTTTACCACCAGTATAAATTGTTTCAATAACTTTAGATGGTATAAAGCTATCATTTACATATATATTAGACATTTTTTATATTATTAGTTTTACATTGATAATTATAAAAAATATATTATAAATATATTATTAATACATTTTATTTTAATTTAATTTAATTTAATTTAATTTAATTTAATTTTATTTTATTTTATTTTATTATTTTTTTTTTTAAAAAAAAAAAAAAAATAAGAATTTCAACAAATTTATGTCACAAATTGAAATTTTCAATTTTATATAAATATACTTTTATATATATATTTTATTTATAAAATTTCATTTAAAATAAATTTCATACTTTGTTTTTAAGACTATTTTTTGAAAATCTTCTGATTCAGTCATATTAATATGATATGATACCTCGAAATTTTTAATAAAAATTTAAATGTAAATATTAACGATAAACCTTTGATATTTATATTCTCTTGAAATTATAATTTATTTATTAATAATTTATTATTATAGTTGAAATGATATTATATTATATTATATTATAAAATATTAACTGTATTATATTATTAATAATAATTAAATGTTATAAAATATTTAAATTCTTCAACAGAAGATTTTATTAATATAATATCATTAACACTAATTTCACAAAAAAAAAAAAAAAAAAAAAAAAAAATAATTAAATTTTGAAAATAAAAAAAATTTAAAATTTTATTTTTTAACCAATCATAAATTAATTTAAAACAGGATTGTAAAAGAAATAATCTTTTTATGTATTGGTTTAAATATATTCAAATATTAAAATATATTAAATTTAATTATATTTTCAAATATCAAATATCAATATTATATAAATATCACAATTTTTTTTGTGATGGATATTTTAAATTTTAAATATTATTCATTAATTTCTTAATATATAATTTATTATCCTATAAATTTATTTATTTATATAATTATTTATTTATTTATATATTATTTATTTATTAATGTATATATCTATTTATATTTATATATATATATATAATAAAATTCTAATTTAATTATTTTTTATAATTAATCAGACTAAAAATTATTTATTAAAACTATAAAAATTCATTTTTGGTTTTATGTATAATTCATTTTTTTATAATTTTTTTTTTTTTTTTTAAATTTTTTTATTATCATTCAGTTTTCTTTTTCTATTTATAAAATAAAAAAAATAGGAAAGTATTTTATATATATATATTTATATAATAGTGGTATGTTAATATTATAATAAACATCATATATACTTTAAATAATTTTTTTTTATAAGTTTACATATGGAAATGTTTATATATATATATTATTTTTAATCTTTATGTAAAAAATATATGTCAAATAAAGAATGCTAATTTTTTTTTTTTTTTTTTTTTTTTTTTTTTTTTTTTATTTTTTATTTTTTTTTTTTTTTTTTTTACATAATATTAATTGAAATATGAATTTCTAATAATTTCTTATATATTAATTTTTATTTTATATATTTTAAATGTTTTTGATTTTATTTAAATGTATATTATTATTACATAATAATAACAATAAAAATAAAAAGAATAATCAAAGATTAATTAAGAAATACAAATGTTTTTAAATATTATTTCAGATATATAATAATATAAATAATTTAATAATTTGAAAGCTTATTTCAATAAATACCAATAAAATAAATATTTTTATGAAATTGTAATAATAGTTTTCAAAGTAAAATATAATATTAAGAATTTTTACCATTTAATTTAAAATTTATTATAATATTTATATCCATATCATATTAATTAAAAAGAAAAATGGATAATAAAGCTAATAATAATGAAAATGTAAATTATCAAAAAATATTTAAAAACTGGAAAACGGAACAGAATGCATACAAAACATTAATAAAAAACTATATAATAAATTGTAATGGAGAAACACAACCAACTTCAAAAAAATTAATACCAGTAAAAATTGGTATTAGAAATATTATTAAAGCTTATATGAAAGGTTTATTAACAGTAAATGAAGTTAGTGTTTTTTTCCATACTTTATATATTGAATTGGTTCAAGCTTTATCAATAGAATTATATAATATAAAAACTTCAGGATATGCATTCATGAATCCAACAAATAGTAAAGATCCTTTATTTTTACCTTTATTAATTGTAGATTGGATATGGTTAATAGATCAGGAAATAGAAGGGATGAATTCTAATTTGAATGATCAAGTGGAAAATGTTAAATATAAACAGGAACAAAAATCAAAAATAGCTTTATTAGCAAAGGAATTATTGGTAAAATAAATAACAAATTTATATATACTAAATATTAAATTAAGGAAAATATTATTTTTTTTTTCTATACAATTTTATTATCTATTTTATTATTTATTATTTATATTGAATATTAAATTTTTATACTTAATAATTAAAAATCTAAAAACATAAAATTATAATTTAATCATTTTAATAATAATAAATATAATTAAGGGAAAGAATTTCATTCCAGCTGGATTAATGAAAGAAAGATTTGAAGTTGAAATGTTAGAAGCTGTAGGTCTTATTAATTCATCAAAAATATTTACAAAAAAATCTGCAAGAATTAATACTTCGTTGTTGTATAAACAAACAAAGTTTAATTTATTAAGAGAAGAATCGGAAGGTTATGCAAAATTAATAACTGAAATTTCAACAAATATGTATACTTATCATCCATTTGGGATGTCAAAAGAAGAAATTGATAAAAATGATGCTATATTAAATGAAAGAGTTCATTTAGTATTAACGAACATTAAAAGTTTGATTGGATACTTTGCTTTAGATCCTAATCGTGTATTAGATATTATATTTGATATATTTATTGCAAATGTTGTCCAATATTATAAATTCTTCATTAACTTATTAAAAGCTAGTCCATGGAAAAGTATAGATTGTAGTAGCGACATTAATGCTAAAGACAAAATGGATATTGATGGTGAAAATAACAATAAATCTGAAGATTTACGAGGTAGAACATCAAATGGTCAAATATTAGGAAATAAATTTGCTGTATATCAGGATCCTGAATCACCTGATAATGCCTCAATTTCATTGTATGTTGTTGCTGCATTATTAATAAAAAATAATTTAGTTAATCTTAATGATTTATATCCCCATTTAGCACCAGAAAATGATTCAATGGATGAAGAATATAGTTTATATCTAAAAGAAGTTAAAAAGAGTACTGAAAGGGAAACAGAACCAAACCCATTATTGGTATATTAAATAGTTAAAAATTTACTTAATAAATTTATAAAAAATCATTAGTATCCATTAAGATTAATCTATAAAATATTATTAGACTGCAGGTTCATTAACAGATGATACAGCCCCATCAGATCATAAAAAAAGTAGAGATGAAAGTAAAGAAAAAGAAGAAAAAGATAAAGAGAAAGAGAAAGAAAAAAAAGAAGAGGTAATATAAAATTTTTTAGATTAAATTATATATAATGATAATAATAATTACAAGAAAAAAAATTAATTATATTAAATTTATCTATAATTAATATATAAAAATTAATAATAATAATAATAATAATAATAATAATAATAATAGAAGAAAAAAATTGTAAAAACAAATCAAAAAGCTGGTCTTTTATCTGCTTTACTGTCTATCGGTGATTTAAAACATTCAAAAATTATATTAGATATTTCACCAAGACTTGGTATTATGTATAATGAAATAGTACATTTAATTGGAAGAATAATTCATGTATCTATTCAACCACTTTATAAAAAGGTAATGAGAATTCCAGAGGTTGAAATTCCATTAGAACCAAAGCCATATTTAACCCTACATTATGAATTATGTAACCCATTATATGAAGCTAATTTAGTTATACCAAAGAAAAAGGGATGTCGTGTTACAAGATATATGTTTTTCTATCAACAATGGAAAGACGAAATACCTTTATGTAATACTTATGAAGATTTATTAAATTATATCCCAAAGTTTATTAAATATGCAGGAATTCAAATTCACCGAGAAATAACAGTTTTAACTAAACTTGTAAGATTAGCGAAATCACATATAAGAGAGGTAAATTTATAAATTAAAATATATTTAATGTTATAATTAATAAATATTATTAATAAATAGTATTATCCTCAAATTGTAATTAATAAATAAAGTAAGAGTTATATAAATAAAAATTGAATATTATTTTAATTAAATTTTATTTTATTGTTTATTAAAATGAAATAAATTTAGAAAAATATATCAGAAGAACATAATAATATGTGGTTATCCATTATATCTGCATATTTTTTACCAAGTGTTTCATTGCTTTATTCTAATCCAGGTTTTGTTATGGAACTTGGGGATCTAATAAAACAATATCCCTTCCAAATTAGATATAGTTTATATTCAAATTGGAAAAATAAAAGTTATAAAATTAATCCGGAATTGAGTATTATAAAATTATCTGCATTACAAGAAATTAGAAGATTAATGAGGTAAAAATAACTATTTTTATTTAATATTAATTATATAACTTTAAATTTAAAATTAACAATTTAAATAATATTTTTTAAAAAAATAAAAATTAAATATATTAAAATATATAATAATTTTTTTTTATAATACTATTAATTTTTGCTTTATTTATTTATTTATTTATTTATTTATTTATTTATTTATTTATTATTATTATTATTATTATTATAATTATTTAATAAACAAATAGACGTTTATCAAAGGATAATACAAAACAAATTGGTAGAATGTTCGGTAAATTAGTACATTCTAATCCAGTTATTGCATTTGATAAAATGTTAGAAATGATTGAAGGTTATGAAAATATGACAAATCCATTAGTTGATGGATGTAAATATTTAACTCGTTTAGAATTTGATATTCTTAGTTTTGTTTTAATTGAAAGACTAGCAACATCTTTAAGAAATAGAATTAAGGATGATGGTACAAGTTTAGCTCAATGGTTAAGCAATTTAGCAACATTCGTTGGTACTGTTTATAAAAAATATACTAATATGGAACTTCCTGGAATATTAAGATATATCATTTATCAATTAAAATGTAATAATGTTATTGATTTAGTTATTTTAAAGGAATTAATTCAAAAAATGAGTGGTATTGAAATTACTGAGAATTTAAGCGATAGTCAATTAGATGCATTAGCAGGAGGTGAAACATTAAAAAGAGAAGCATATAATGCTGAACATTTAAAAAATACAAAAAAGAGTAGTTCACGTTTAATTCATGCCTTAACAGATAATAATTTAATTACGGCGTTGTTTATTTCATTATGTCAACAAAGAAGTATATGTGTTTATAATACTAATTTAACTCATCTTAAATTAATTGGTAATATGTTTGACCAAACTAATGATACTATGATGCAGTATGCTGAATTTCTTATGGCAAATATCGATAAACATAGTTATTCCAAATATATACCCACTATTAAAGAATTATGTAAAAATTATTATATTGACCCAGAGACAGCTTTTTACATCATTAGACCAAAATTAAATTATTTAATGAGAAAGGCTGAACAAAGAGAATCCTCAAATTCAATAACTAGTACAGCTGAATCTAATACAAATGAAAAGAGTGAAACAAATCCAAATAAAATGGATATTGATGAAAAAACAACAGAGCCAATGGAAATTGAAAGTAATGTGGAGACTTTAAATGTTTGGCATAAAGGTCTTATAAGTACAATAGAAGAAGTATCTTCTATATTACCAAATAATGTTTGGGAGGGTATAAGGTAAATAATAATAATAATTATTATTAAATATTTTAATATAATAATTTTTAAAACAAAAAATCAATTACTAAATTTAAATTTTTTAAAAAAATAAAAATTTCAAAATTGCAATTTTTTATTAATTTAAAATATAATTGATTATTATAATAAAAAAAAAAAATTAGTCCACAATTTTATGTTACCTTCTGGCAACTTTCATTATATGATATTTACATTCCACAATCAAGATACCAAGATCAAATCAAAAAGGAAAAACAAACTATTCATGCATTAGAAAATGATAGAGATGAAAATAGTAATGCAAATAGACGTAGAAAAGAAAGAGATCGAGGCTTAGACACAATTAATAGTTTAGAAAAAGAATTAAATTATCAAAGTGAAAATAATAAAAAAGTATTAACACGATTAAAAAAAGAAAAAGATTATTGGTTTGCTAATTGTACTAATATATATAATATCATCTCATATTTAATTCAATATTGTCTTTATCCTAGATGTTTATTTTCAAATGTTGATTCTCTCTATTGTTCAAAATTTATAAAATTAATGCATAATCTTGGTACAGAAAATTTTTCAAGTTTAACATTATTTGATCGTATAATGAATGTAACTGATATTACTAATATTATTTCTTCCTGTACTGATAATGAAGCTCATCACTATGGTAAATTTTTAAAAGAAATACTAAAAATTATTTATTATTGGTATAATGATCAAAAGTTATATGATAAAGAAGCAAAAGGTAATAATTTACCTGGATTCAGAAAAAAATGGTCTACTGGATCCTCTAAATCTACTCAAACAAAAATTTCTGAAAGTGAACTTTTACAGTTTGAAGATTATAGAAAAGTTGTTTATAAATGGCATATTAAATGCCATAAAGCATTCAAAACCTGCTTGGAATCTACAGAATATATGAATATTAGAAACTCTATTACTATATTAAATATTATAATTGATTACTTCCCTATAATAACAAAAGTTGGTTTAAGTATTGAAAAAAATGTTAATAATGTGGTTAAAAATGAAGAACGTGAAGATCTAAAATTAGTTGCAAAACAATACGCTGGTAAATTAAGTTTGAAAAAATCATCTTGGATACCGAATGAAAAGTTTAATGTTGATCCTCATTCTTCAAGACCATCAAGAGCTGCTTCTGCACATTCTCACGATAGAGATAGAGATAGAGAAAGAGAAAGAGAAAGAGACAGAGATAGAGATAGAGATAGAGAAAGAGAAAGAGATAGAGAAAGAGATAGAGAAAGAGATAGAGATAGAGATAGGGAAAGAGATAGAGAAAGAGATAGAGATAGAGATAGAGAAAGAGAGAGAGAGAGAGAGAGAGACAGAGAGAGAGAGAGAGACAGAGAGAAAGATAGAGACAGAGATAGAGACAGAGAAAGGGATAGAGATAGAGAAAGGGAAAGAG
>ASRE01007350.1:0-12257 GCA_000412615.1 Pecoramyces ruminantium
ATGTACATTTGTAATTGATAATGTTATTACTGGTGTACAAGAAAATTGTGGTAAAAGCAATATTGTAATTGATATTGGTAAATTTGAAATGTGTCTTGATGATAAATCTGCTGTCCCATATTATAATACTATAAAGTTAGAAGATATTAAAGATGAAAATGGAGTAGAATATGCCTTAGAAAATAGAGACCTTTCTTTCCCAAGAAAGAGTGATGTCGGTCAATTCCGTTATTTCTTTGCCAAAGTTAATAAATATTCCATTGTATTTAATGGAAAGATTGATGAAGTATCTTCTTGTCCATCCGAAGCTGTTACCGATGATACTACTGAGAAAGTATGTTTGAATGTTGATAATCAATTAGTAATGATTAAAACTTTGAAGTCAACAACTGATCTTACTAAAGCCGTTCAAATTAGTAATGAAGAAAAGATAAAAGCTATTACCTATGATGCTGATACTAATAACGGTTACTTTGAATATAAATATGAACAGCGTACCTCAACCCATGGATACAGTGGAAAGGTCAATGTTTTGAGTCGTGTATTCATTAAACCAAAAGACGGTAGAGCAAATTATAAGTTGGAATGCCCAATTGGAGGAGTTTGTGTACAGAGACCAATAGCATCACAACCAGTGCTTGGATATGACTTCTCCAATGGTATTATGAAGAAGATTGTTAGAGATGCTACGGATTCATCTAAAAGTAATTCAAATGAAATTACTGAAAAGATTATGCCTGGTATTTATAAATTGAAGTCGGATACTACAAATATTATTAAATGTGATTATGATAGTTTAGGTGAAATGAAATGTGAAAAATTAAGTAAAGATGGTGAATCCAGTATAATAAATATTGGAAGTGATGGTGTTTTAAAGGCCAAGATTGATGGAAAAGATATTTCTTGTAGTACACTTTTCACAAAAATTTTGAGTGTAGCAGATACTGGAAGTAAAAGTAAGAGAGATAGCAGCAGCAGTAGTAGTGAAATTAGTATAAAAGCTTTAAGTAGTTCTTCATATAATAATTATGAAATTGGATCATCCAGGAATATTTTTGTCTTTGGTAGCGGTGACTTACAATATCGTATTATTAAGAATGACGATATATCCTCAATTGATGTAATGAAAAATATTATTGGTTATGTATGTAAGAGTGACGGAAAATGTACCAGTCTTACTACTGGTGGTAATGAGAAATATTTATTGAATTCTGAGCAAGAAGGTTCAGATATAAATGCCGTTGTTCATTGTGGTAATAAAGTAATAGCGGATAGTGAGTCGAAGGGATGTGAATTTATAAATGCTAAAGAAGGCGCAGTTTATGAAAACTATGCAGCTAATGGTGTTTCAGATGCTAAAATTGTATGTACAAAATCTGGATGTACAACAGGAAAAGCTGATACTGTTGGAAAACTTCCAGAATGTAAGAGCTATGTAGATGTTGATGGTACTAAGAAGAAGTATGAAGTTTCTGATCAATTAGAATATTTAAGATATGAAGATGATACAGAATTAATGGAAGGACAATATTGTATATTTGAAGGTGAAATATATAATAGAGAAGGTACTGCTATTACAAGTGGAGCCACAACTTATCCAATTGTAAATGTATTTGATGTTACTTATCGTAAATTAACACCAGAAAACATTGAAGAAAATCATTATGGTGCCACTATGTATAAATGTCTTTCTGCTGGAAATTGTTTTGTTACCTATGGTTATATTACTAAGGCAGATTATTATGTTCAATGCGGAGTTAGTGGTTGTGAAGTAATTAATACAGGATATAAGAGTAATTGTAATGAAGCTGGTGAAGGTGCTTTAATTAAAGATTCTTCTGATAGTAAAGTAATTCTTTGTACTAGTAATGGTAAAAAGAAGGATAATGGTGCTTATCCAGTTAATATAAATGTCAATGGAAATTTCCCAGAAGCTGTTTTTGATAACAAATTACTTATTGAAATTAGTAGTGGTAATTTAATTACTCAAGTTATTAGTGATGGATATCTTTTAATTAGTAAAGCTAATGTATTAAAGGATGTTGCAGTTGGTTCGGATGCTGGCAATACATTATATAAATGTAGTAGTGAGACTCGTGAATGTAAAATACAAAGTGTAGTGGAAGGTTATTATTATTCCCCAACATATGAAAAAAAGATTATTAAATGTGAATCATCTAAATGTGAATTAAAAAATAATAATAACATTTCATTAAAATCAAATGAAATATATGAAGGTACAACAAATACTAATATTAAATTCAGTAATTCTGATGACGTAAAGAATTATTATGTGACTAATGCATTCCCAGGATATAGTGGTTCAAATGTTATAGCAGAAGCCTCTAAATTTAGTGTGAATGTATTAAAGATTGATGACTTTGTCCTTATGAATTCCTATGAAAATCGTTTAGCAGTTAAGGATGAATCAAGAGACCTTAACAAATTATATAAATGTAATAAGCCTTCTGGAATATGTAAGGCAGTAGAAAGTATTGAAGATGGTTGGTATGTTAGTAATCAAGAAGGATTAAAGGCTATTCGTTGTGAAAAGGGTACCTGTACTATGCAAGAAACTAATACCAGCTGTTCAGGAATTGGTGATTTCATCTATACTGGTGGTATTTACAGTTTATGTACTCCAAATGGAAAAAGCTATAGAGGTGTTGCTCTTAGTCAAATTACTGGTAGTATTATAGATTTGACAGGTTCTGCTAAATCATTTGTCTTCCCTAATAAGAAGACCTATGTTGTTGTAAATGCTAATAGTGTTATTGGTACTGGTTATACTGACTCTGATAGTACTCCAATGGGTATTGCTACTTGTACAAAGGCTGACTGTACTCTTTCTGGAACAACAAAACTTCAAGGAAACCAATACTGTATTTATAATAATAATATCTATGCTAATGTCACTAATGATCAGGGAATATATGAATGTTCAAAGCAATTTACAACTGGTATTACAGTTGATGTATTCTCTGGTACAACTAGAATGAATACTGCAACTGAAAATGATTTCAAAAAGAAGGGTAATCAAATGTATTATTGTAAAAATGGAAATTGTAAAGTTGTTGCTGGTTATATAAAGTTTAATAATAAGGGATGGAAATGTGATTATAGTGGATGTGAATCTCCTAGTGACACTACAGTTGGTGGAATGAAAAATAATGAATTATATTATGGTACTAATATTAAACAAGGATTTAACTCTGGCGATAGTAAAATCTATAGACCTATTACTGGATATAATGTATTCCCAGGTGCAGAAAATTTGAAGAGCTTCCTTGTTGAAGTTGGTTCTAATTATATGGTACCTTATGTTACTGGAAATGGTTACTACTTAATTGACAAGAATGGAAATATTCTAAGTAATGATCCAAAAGAGGATGAAAGTGTTGATGCTGCTGCTAGTGTTACTGATAATACCCTCTATTATTGTAATAGTGATGATGGCAATTGTGTAGCACAATCGATCGATGGTAATGCATTTATTTATAATGATGCTTCTGATAATAAGGGAAAGAAATCAATAATTAAATGTTCTGATAATAAGTGTGTTATTGCTTCTGGAAAGATCACCGGAAGTGAAATTACAAATGTAGTTTTCGATAAAAACTATGGACCAAAATGTAATGGTGTAGGATATTTGGTAAGAAGTACTGATACTACAGGTACAACACCTGTATATGGAAGTTATACTTTATGTGTTGCTAATTTAACAATTCCGGTTAGTTTATCGGTCACTAAATCAAAGTATTACATGATTCAAATTGGTAAAGGTGATGCTTTTGGTGATATTGTATATCCAAATAACGATGAATATAATGATAAGAAACGTAATGTCTTAGTGGAAGTTAGTCCAACAATGATTCGTGAAGTTAGAAAAGAAGGTTATCTTCTTTTTGATCCATCTGGTAATAGTATTGTTACAACGGTTAATGATTCAAAATCTACCTATGTATTATATTACTGTTCATATAATGAGGATGGTGCAAAATCTTATGATTGTAAGATTGAAGAAAGTGTTAAAAACGGTTGGTATGTCAGCAGTGTATTTGAATCTGGTGATAAGCGTTTAATACGTTGTGTTGTTAATGGCAATAATAGGGAATGCGGAATTATTGAAGCTAAAGAATCTAGCAAATGTGTTGAAACAGGAAGTATCATTTATGATAAGGGATTCTATGTTTGTCAAACTTTGAAGAAACGTATTGATGTATCAGCTATTGGTGATGATGATTCCTATAAGATTATTGTTAATGTTTCTTTAGGTAAAGAATTCCCAGGATTGAATGCCAATAATACCGATATCTTATTATCTATTGAACCAAAGAAAATAACACAAGTTAAAATGAAAACAAATGTAATTGCTAATTCAGAAATGAAAGTCGTTACATCTGGTAATGAAAGAGCAATATTATATGAATGTGCCGATTCTGGTACATGTGTACAAAATCTTAATCCATTGGATAACTGGTACTTGAAGAAGAATGATACAGGATATAGTAACGAATTAATTCGTTGTGTTAATCGTCGTTGTAAGTTATATATCGATGAAGTACAGGAAAATTACCATGATCTTAAACCTGGTTTTAGAGTAAGTGCTAATATTGATAAACCATTAATTCAATGTGTTAGATATGAGAAGGCAAAGGAGGGTACTACTCCTGTAGAGTATGAACAAACTGATAAAACGGTTTGTCTTGAAAAAGATTTAAATGATGGTTGGTTTATTGATGCTAATAGTAGTGCAAATAGTTTAATTAAATGTACCACAGAAAGTGCTTGTAAGGAAAAAGGAAGTTTGAGTAGTGGTTTCTATATCAACTCAGCTGCTATCAGTAGTACTTATAGTTTTGATACCTACAGTAAAAGAGGTTATTCAGGAATTATTAAATGTACTGAAAGTGGATGCGAAGAATATAGTGGTATTGTCAGTGGTAGTTCTTGTACAAAGGGTGGTGATATTATTAATCCAAGTAAGAATTCATATCAACTCTGTAAAGAGGCTGGAAAGTCTGGTGTTTCTTTCTCTGGTAGTGGTAGTTATGATGTTATTAACAATGAAGGTAGTTTCCCTGGTAGTATTGGTGAAATTGTAGTAAAAATATCCAGTAAAGAAATTGTTGTAGCATCAGATGGTGATTATTATATTAATCAAAAGATGTATAGATGTAGTGATGGTGGTTGTAGTGTTATTAATGATAAGAGTGATATAATTGTAAGAGATAATGTAACTATGGGATTATACATTTCTGAATGTGCTGATGGTGAATGTAAATGGACAGAAAAGAGGATTACAGGAAATGTATTCTTAGATACTAACGAAAAATTAGTCAATGCTGTTAGTGATACCACTACCGTAAATATGATTTATGAGTGTGTTGGATCTTCTAAACTTGTTTGTACTGATAGGTTCACAGACAATATTGAAGGATACTTCTTTAATAATGAAATTGTTGACAATGGCATTAAGAAATCTGTATTATACAAATGTACCGGTGATAGCTGTGAAGCATTAGAAGATATTAAGAAGTGTTCTCCTCTTGCTTATAAAAGCAATATTTGTTATATTAGTTATAATGATGAACTCTACACTGAAGATATTGATGATGACAATAAAAATATTATTCCTGCAGGTGATGTTTGTATAACTGAAGCTGGAAAGTACTACTTTGCAATAAGTGAAATTAATACTGGTGTACATAAAGTTAATTGTGTACCAATGGATAGTTTTAACGGATATATTAGAATTGCTGAAGAAGGTTCTGTTAACAGATACTTTAGTGAAAATGCTTATAGTGTTCGTGAAATTGTTCCACAAAATGTAATAAACGGAATGAATACTAGTACTGTTATTTCTAATGAAAATGGTGATGAATCCAACGCTGTTGGAAGCGTTCTTAAGAGTGATGACGGTTACATGATTACCTGTACCGATGACGTTTGTAGGAAAGCTACCCTTAATTCTTGTACTTACAATTACAAAACCAAAAAATGTACTGGCAATAACGTATCAGCAGGAGATATTTGTGTATCTTCTGAAGGAAATATCTATCTTGCTATTGAAAAATTGAGTAGTTCTGGAGGAAAATGTGTGAGAAGGGAAACTGCATGGAACTATTCAATTGGTGATAGTAATTTAGTACCAGATTATAGTAGCGGTGACTATTCAGGAGAAGATTCATATGAAATTGATGTTGAAACTTATCATTTAATTGAAGGAAAGATTTACAAATTCAAGAGTAATAATAACATTTACATTCAAGGTGAAGGTGTTTATCTAATTGATAATGCCAATAAACTTGTTGATATTGCTAGTGGAAAGAATGTAGATATTACTACCGAAAATGTAAATCTCTATGTATGTACTTCAGCAGGATGTAAGGTCAAGAATGCATGTGCTGCTGGAACTAATTATGAATATATGTATACTAATGGAAAGATTATTAGATGTGATCCAAATAATAATACTATTAGATATGAAACTGTAAGCAGTGGATATTACATTAATGGTCCATGGGAGAACTTAATCAAATGTGTTGATGGTACATGCTATGTGAAGGGTAATGACGAAGGAATGGAAGGTTACTATGTTGATGCTGGAAACTCTAATAAGATTATTAAGTGTGTAAGAAACGCTGATAAATTCAAATGTCAACTTGATGATCCAGTAGAATGTGTTTACGTATCTAGTAGTGGAACATGTGCTAGTAACGATGATCTTTTACGTAATAGTTACTGTTATGTTAAAGAGGTTAAGGATTCTAGAACTGGTAGAATAACCACCGCAGGTAAGATGCTTTACGTTGAGAACTATATTCGTGCTAAAGAATTTGGAAAATGTGTTCCAAATGATGGAAGTGATGTTTATTACTTCCACTACCGTAAGTCCAAATTCCTTGGTAATAATGAAAGAGATGAAATTATTCGTTATAGTAAGGGAGCTATTGTTAGTGTTTATGAAAAGGATCTTGGTTACTATATTGTAAGTACAGTAGATAGAAAAGGAAAGGGTATTACTACTGATAACACACCTCTTAATAAATCACGTCTCTATGAATGTACATCCACTGGATGTGTTGAAATTCGTCAACCAGTTGAAGATCGTATCTATATTAATAAAGCATCTGATATGAGATTGATTAAATTCGATGGTAGTAATTGGAGAATTATTGATAAACAATGTGTTAAGAGTACGCTTAATCCAGGACAATGTCAATTACAAAGTGATACAAATATGAATGATTTCATTTACATTGTTGAAGATGATAAAACAATTATTTATGCATCAAAAGTAAATCTTACTACAAAGAATACTGTTATTAAAGATAACAATGAAAAGATTGATAATCAAAAGTATCAATACTATGGTAATAGTTTATATTTAATGGATAAAAGTGAACAATTCTTTGAAAAGGTAGGAGAATCTGGATATTTCTTCTTTAATAAGAGAGAAGTTGCAGACTACAGGTTCAATTTGGAACCATTCAGAAACACTGTAAATACTACTATCAGTGAAAGTAATATAATTTACTACAATGGAGGATGGCATACTGGTATTAGTGAAGATGAACAATACTACTGGAATAAGGCTGATTTGAATAAGGAAGGTAATATTATTGAAGTTTTACATGTACCAGACAAAATCCCACCACCAGAAGTTGATGGAGATGAAAACATGAGAAAGAGAGAAGTTGTTGAGGGTGAAGAAGAAGTTATTATGAAAAAGAAGAGAGATGATGATGATGATGAACCTGTTAAAAAAGTAAAAGCAGTATTAAATGGATGTAGCAGTACTGGTAAAGGAGTTTGTCAAACTATTTTAGATGGTCAAAAATTGCAAGCTGGTGATGCTTGTGTTGTTGTAGAAGGGGACAACCGTGGTTTATACCTTATTACTGATAAGGTAGAAAGGAATAGTAAGAACAAGAACTGTATGAAGTATGATGGTGAAATTAATTACTACTATATCAATGGAGAAATGGAATTCTTATCTGAAGAACATCATAAGAGACTTGTAGAGGTTAAAGAGAATACCATTAGTCCATTTAACGAAGACTCTACTGACTATGAAGGTTTATTCTTTATTGATAAGAATGAAAACAAATTATTGAGCAGTACTACATTCAATAATAATTATAATGCTTATAATTGTTCTGTAGTATTTGATACGTTTGGAGAAGGTGAGGATAATGAAGGTGAAATTGATGAAGAAAGTTTCCGTTATGAATGTAATACCTTTACTCTTAAGGAAAAGTATTATATTGGAAAAGGACACTACCAAAATAAGGATGATATTATTTTAGCAACTAAAGATGGAAATAAAATGTCTTTGGCTACCACAAAGGGTTACTACTTCTTCAATGAGAAGTACACTCCAGCCATTATTAATATTGAAGGTGAAGAAGCTGAAGCAACTGAAGTTCCTGACGAAATTTACACAAGTTACACTAAAAAAATTGGATATACCAGTATGAATTATGGTACATACCTTAACGCTGCAGCTGATAATGCTGTTGTGGTTAAGAAAACAAGTAGTGGTGAAACTATTTTGAAGACCTCTGAATATAAGACATGTACTCCATCTAGTGATACATGTAATACCAAGGCTAATAGTGATGTAAATAAAGATTTATTAGATGGAGATATATGTCTTGCTACTATATCCAATAAGAAGAGTTTATACCTTGTTTTAGTTGAAGAAGGTGAGACCGAAGCCGATAAAAAGGTTTACTGCTACAGTGGAGGTGATAAAGTGAAATATAGATTCAGTTCGAAGGATAGTATGCTTTACAAGATGGATGGATTGTCTGTACAAGAAGTAGATTCTGGTTACTACATATTTAATAATAATTGGGAAGAATTCAGTGCAACAAACTACCCTGACACTCCTAAATACATTGTCTACTGTGAATCTAATAATTGTAAATTAGAAACCGGTACCATTGAAATTGTTTCTGATGTTATCTTTAACATGGCAGCTACATCGAATAATAAGTTCTTAAGATATTATCCAACTCTTGGAAAGTTTATTAATGTATCCAAGCCAGGTTACTATTTAGTTAGTCATCCAAAGAGTGAAGTAACTTCAGATGCTGGATCCTATAGTAAGATCTACACCTTGGACGAAAGTGGTAATCTTACTGAAGGTGGTCCAAATAGTAATGATATCCATATTAACAATGCTAAGGAAGGATACTTAACTCAATATGGAAAGATATTCGAAGGTGACAGTGATGTCAGGTACAATGCAAAGACTGGTGGTGTCGAATATAAAGGATTTGTTAATATTGATGAAAAGGAAACTGTTTATGTAATGATGAGTGATGGAATTTTATACAAACAATTATTCGATGCCTTTGTTGTTGTAGAAGATGGTCTTTATGCTATTAAGGATGGAAGAGCCTTTACTAGTAATGAATGGACTTCTCTTGGTAGTAATGAAATATGTTATGCTGTTAGTGGATCATGTAGTTCAAGTAAATTGAGTACTGTAATTCAAAATGGATATGCTATTAACAGAGCTACAAAGAAAGAATCAGTCATTCAATATGATAGTCAAAAACAACAATGGAGAATTGTCAACGATACTGGTGTTTACTTCTTCTTTGAAAATGGAAATTCAATTACCCTTACTGATCGTAGAATTAGCCGTGTTATGGAAGTCGTTGATGGTGATGCCATTGATATTACCAATGATGAAAATAGATACGGTTTCTACAAGTACCAAAGTTTGATGGTTGAAAGTGATACTAAGAATGGATGGGAAGATGCTGTAGTTGCTGTTTCCACTGTTGAAACTGAAGATAAGAGAATCTGTAACTCCTACGAAGCAAAGGAAATTATTGAATCTCAAAAGTTCTGTTTCAATTCCACCTATGGTGTATGTATTCCTAAATCTGGTATTGCCAATGAAGCCGATAGTGATAACTGTGTCTTCAGTGATGGCGTAGATAGCTACTACATTCTTATTGATGATGAAAAGTTGTACAGTGTCAGCGATCATTCATTCAAGAGTATTGTTAAGGATGGTCTCTATATCGTCAGTAAGAGTAAAAAGGTATTTGAAGAGAAGCTTGAAAGTAAGGCTACAGCCTATGCCTGTGAATCTGGTAAATGTAAGATTGAAGAAGGTTTAGCCACTGGTTACTATTTGAATATGGCTAATGGTGGTATTGAAGAACCAGTTATTCTTTACTACAACAGTAGCAGTAAGACTTGGAGAACTGTGATCGTCAATGGATACTACTTCTTCAACAAGAAGGGATATGGTGTTCGTGATGGAGAAGAAGTTAATGCAGCCTACATTATTTCTGGCGATGGTGATGTTGAATTAATTAGTGGTAGTGTAAAGAAGGGAGTTTACATCAACCAAAGTAGTGGTGATGAAGCTGTTGTTGTAGAATACAATAAGAAATGGGAAAAGGCTAAGAAGGTAGCTGAATGTAAGATTATTGGTGAAGGAAAGGTTTCTTCATCCACTGAACTTAGTGCTGGTGATATTTGTCTTGATGGAAAGGTTATGGTATTGATTAAGGAAACTAAACCTCAAGAAGGTATTGAAAAGAGAGAATTTACCTATGATGCTGTTGTAAGCACTGGTAATGAAGCCAAGTATAACTATGAACCAAGTTTTAATAGTATTGTTAAATTAGAAGATGATAAATTGATTAAACTTGAAGTTGAAGGTTACGTTATTATTGATGATGAAACATCATTACCAGTTGATAGTGAAGAACCAGTAAGTGCCACTGCCTACAAATGTACTAAGAGCAAGTGTACTATCGTTTCCAAGTTTGATGAAGGAAAGCGCTTATTGAATGCAATAGCTGAAGACAATGCATTAGTCACTTATGTTGATAGATTATGGAAGGTTGAAACTGATCCAGGTTACTACTTCTTTGGCAGTGATGTTACTCCAGTTGTAAAGAATGGTGTTGTTTTAAGTGCTATTGAAGTTTCAACTGATAGTAATGGAAAGACTGTTCAACGTGATATTACTGTTCCAAGTGAAATTGGTTTCTACATGAACAAGGCCACTTCAGAAAAGGTCATTCTTTCTAATGATAATTTATTATGGTCTAAAGGTACCGCTCTTCAAAACTGTAATGTAACTGCTGTACCAGAAGGTGGAATTAATTGTCGTACTTTGGTTAAGGACACCACTTCTGATGCTGGAAACTACTGTTACGATAAGATTGAAGAAAAATTATACCTTTTGACCAAGATGATTGATGATGTTACTGAAACTGAAGATAATTGTATTGCTGGTTCCAATGAAGAACCGCTCTATCTTTCCACTATTAGTACTTTGAATGGTGAAAGTACTGATGGTAAATTAACTCGTTTAACCGATGACAGTATTAAGGTTGTTTCTCCTGGTATCTATATGTTGAATGTCAATGGTACCTTAGTTGAAGATAATAATAACGGTGAATTAGAAGTATTTGTCTGGAACTGTAACGAAAGTGGATGTACTAAGGATGAAAATATTGATGCTGACATCATGTTCTTGAGCCAATCTGGTGATATCTTCGTATATCGCAATGAAGGTGAAGAAGAAAATGTCAAGAAGGTATTAAGAAAGGTTGACCAAGAGGGACTCTACTTCTTTAATGAAGAAGGTAAGGGTTGTAGTGCAGACGATGATGTCGTAACCACTATTATTGAAATTGCTAACGATGGTACTAAGAAGAGTGTTGAAATTGATGAAATGGCTGAAGGTGCTTATGTTAATGGCTGTAATGATAAGACTCTAATGCTTTATGCCGATGATGAATGGAGTATTATTGCAAGTGAATGTACCATTAATGAAGAAAACAATAGCTGTGAATCCAATGTCGTTGATATTGAAGTTGGTGCCTATTGTATTATCAATGGAAAGATTGCTGTCGTATCTGAAGTTGATGAAGAGAATAAGGTTAATGTCTGTGTTTCTGGTAATAGTGAAAGTCCACTCTACAAGTTTGATGATGAAGGTGAATTATTAGCCATTAAAGAAAAGGAGATTAGTATTGTTAAGAAGGAAGGTTACTATGCCATTAATGATGACACTATGGAAGGACTTATCGCTGCCACTACTACTCCATCAATATTCATTAAGTGTAACAGTGAAGGTGAATGTGTAGAAACTAAACCACAAAAGGCTAGTAACTATCTTAACAAGGCCGTAAAGGATGGAAATGTTGTTAGCTTCGAAAAGGGTAAGAAGAAGTCTGCCACTACTTCTGAAAAGCACTGTGTTGTTGAAG
>ASRE01007384.1:0-5000 GCA_000412615.1 Pecoramyces ruminantium
ACAAGAATCAATATCAGAAGCTAAAACTGAAATAAAACCAGAAATATGTTCTGAAATAACGAAAGAAATTATAAATGAAAATGAAAATAAAAATGAAAATGAAAAACATGAAATAGAAACCGAATTTAAAGCTGAATTGGAAAATATAGAAACTATAAAAGATAACATTCAAGATAATTCTGAAAAGACATCACCTATTAGTAATGATAATGAACAAGAACAGACTTCAGCAAATCAAACTGAATTAAATATTGAATTAGACACCGGAGATATAATAAAAGATAACGATACCATTGAAGCAAAAATTGAAAATGAGAATGAACTTGAACTTGAAAATAAAAAGGACAGCCCTATTAATACATTTATTCCTACTAATGATGCCAATGCTGAAGATATACCTATTGAGGAAGAAAAAATATTTGTTGAACAAATAGATATTAGTATAGATATGAAAGAACCACAAATTTCAGAAGCTACAAAAGATACCAAAATGAAAGAAATAGAAGTAAATATGGAAGAAAAGGATAATAATAATGATAAGAGTAATAATGAAAAAAATACTACAGATCCTATTGTACCTACAGAAGACACTGAGATACCAATAGAAATCAATCCTTCCAATGAAAATCATAATTCCAAAAATACTGAGATAGAGACAACTAAAAATTTTGAAAATGAGATTCTAACAGATATTGAATCTAATTCTGAAACTGAATCTAATACCAAAATTGAAGAAAAAGAAATTGAAATTGAAACTGAAACTAAAACTGAATCTGAATCTAGTACTAAAATTGAAGAAAAAGAAAAAGAAATTAAAATAGAAATTGAATCTGATACTAAAATTGAAGAAAAAGAAAAAGAAGTTAAAATAGAAATTGAATCTGATACTAAAATTGAAGAGAAAGAAATTGAAACTGAAACTGAAACTGAAACTGAATCTAGCACTAAAATTGAAGAAAAAGAAATAGAAATAGAAACTGAAAATGAAAATAACAATGAAAATGAATCCATTCCAAAAACTCATGAAGCAATACAAGAACAAGATACCATTCTAAATGATATGCCGGCCATAGAAAAGGATAACACCTCCATAGAAGTTAAAGTTGAAGCATCCAAGGAAGAAAATTACAAGGAAATAGATTCAAAAACTGATATTTCAGATTCAAATAGTAATAATGAAATGGAAGCACCTTCCATGGAACATACTGATATTCTTACAGAAGAAAAAACTGAACTTACCGAAACAAAAACAGAAACACCAGAGACTGAAGATAATGAAGTGGATTCTAGTGAGAAGAGTTCCATGAAACTTCAAGAAGAACTTTTAACAATATTTGATGATATGATGAATAATGAAAAAGAAGAAGAAGAAAGAGAAAAAGAAAAAGAAAAGGAAAATATTAAAGAAAAAGAAAATATTGATACTATAAATAATGATGATAATAGCAGTGAATTATTATTAGATATGGAAATGGATGATATTATGGTTATTGATACCATATTAAATTCAATACCGGAATCAGAAAAAACAGTAGAAAATACAGTAGAAAATCAAAATTACAAAAAACCATCCCCAATAAATTATAATGATCAAACCAATAAATATAATAAATATGGTATGGTTGTTATTGATGTTATTGGTGAAAATGAAAATAATAAAAACTATTCGATCAAAAATGACGATTTGAATGAATTTAGTAATAATAATAATAATAATAATAATAAAACTTTGAATGTACCTAGAAAATTAACAAGGTCAAATGCTTTCTATATAAAAGAAACACACGTAGAAACAAATAATACATCTAACACCAGTCACACCGACACAACGGCTACTAATAATAATAGTATTAGTAGCGACGTTAGTAGAAATAAGAAATTAAAAAAGCCATTGTCCATTTTCTCTTCAAAAAGTAGATACGGATTATCATTTAAGAATGAAACCTATCGAAATTATATACTTAAAAAAATTCATTCGCATAAACAAAATTCCATTGCAATGGCTACCACTTCTATTAGAAACCGTGAAATGGGAATTAATTCTAATATATCATCATCATCATCATCACAATTAAAAACAGCAGCAACAACAACAACAACCCCATCTAGAAAAAATATAAATTTTGTGAATAGAATTATCAATAAATACAATGTAACACATTTCATTTCCAGACAACGGTACAGAGTTCATTTAGGTGCAGAATATTATAGAGCCATGTATCGTAGCCATCGTCAATCCAATAAAAAAAGTTATCATGACTATATGAAAGAATATGATAAAGAAAAATATGAAGCTAATCCATATGCTCAAGAATACTTTAAAGAAATGGAAGAAGAAAAGGATACTGAAAATAGTAACGATAAAATAACAGAAACAGACAATTATGATGATGATGATAATGACGATGATAATTATAATGATAATGATGACATGACAAAAGGATCTAAAAGATTATATCTTAGAAAAAAGTTAAATAAGAAAGCAGTAGCCATTAATAATATATTTGTGAATCAAAGTAATCGACAAGAATATCAAGAAGTACCTCTTTTACAAAAGAATTATCCTGAGAGAAAAGAAAGGAAAAACGAGAAAGAAAATGAAAAGAAGATGAATTTATCGTATTATCAACAAAGCTATGATGATGAACGTAATTCCAGAAACATTTATTTACGAGATGACTATATGGAAGAATCGAAGAGACAAAAACCAAAATTTAGTCAAGATGAACTCAATCGATTAATATTTGAAGAAATGCGAAGAAGAAGAGCGGAACAACAATCATACAATCGAAAAAATTTCGGGGAACAACTACGTCATCAAGATAATATTTCTGAAAAAGAAAAAGAGAAAGAAAAAGAAAAAGAAAAAGAAAAAGAAAAAAAGAAGAATGAATATTATCATTTCCGAAAGGAAGATTATGAATTAAAGCAAATAAATACCATTCAACATCAAATTGAAGATCAACTTCAAACTCTCCATAGTAATGATGCCATAATTGTTAATATACGTGATGAAGAGGAAGAAAAAGAGAAAGAGAAGAAAGAGAAAAAGCATATAAAGAAAAATAAAAAAAGTAGTAAAAATATTGGTGGTGGTGATGATGATGAAGAAGATGAAGATGGTGAAGCCAAACAAAATTTATTAAATATTGCACCTAAAGCAGCAAAGAAAAGTGTTAGTTTTAATTTAAAAAATAATAAATATTATTCCGAAAAAAGACCCTATTATGAGCCACATCATCATAGCATTAATCCCACCAAATTAAAATCCTGTTTTGCGAAGCATTCAGTGAATTATGATACAAAGTTACCAAGATGTTATGATGGTGATAATACAAAAGAAGGAAATTCGAAAAATGAGTCCAACAATAAAGAAATTATAGACTCTGCTATAATGAATGAATATTCGCCTGATGTTAATGAATATATTAATGATAATTTTGGAAACTATTTCACTGGATATACCTTCAATAATTTTTATTTCTTTAATGGTAAACATTATCGTTTAATGTCCATGTTCAATCCAAAGCTTTTCTACAGAGAGTATTTCAATAGTGAAAATGCCATTAGAAATAATTCTCCAATTTTTCAAAGATATATGAAATTATTCAGAATGTTAAATTTATATCGTGCTATCATTACAACCATATATGGTATATACGAATTATATGAAAGTAAGTTTTTAAATTTTTAATATATATATTAATTATTTTTTTTTTTTAAAAAAAAAAAAAAAGTCATTCAAAATAGTTCATCATTTTTTTTCTTTTACATAAAAATAAAAATATATTAATACATTAATTATAATAATAATAATAATAATAATAATAATAATAATAATAATAAATTTAAAATATACTTAAAAAATTATGTATATATATATATATATATACTATAATAAATATATATAAATATAGATTTAATCGATACAAATGTTCAAAAATTTGGAGCTGTACCATTTATGCTTATTAGTTTCTTCTTTTTACTTGTTGATCTTCTTATTTCATTTATTAAAACCTATCCACATAAAATTTGGTTCCTATGGAATGTCAGAGATTGGGTAAATATTTAATTTTTTATAGATACCTTAATAACAATTAGTATTGATTATATTTAATAAAAATAATAATTAATATTATTTTTATTATATATATATATATATATATATAAATTAGGATCCTGTTAAAAATACATGGACAGTATGGAGTTTAATAGCAGATCATAATACTATTTTAGATGTTCTTCCAGTTATGGTATTTTTTTTTAAAATAATAATAATAATAATAATAATAAATAATAATATATAAAAATAAAAAAAAAAATAAAAAAAAAAAAAAAAAAAAAAAAAAAAAAAAAAAAAAAAAAAAAAAAAAAATTTATAATAATAATATATTAATAATTATTAATTTAATTTT
Organism: Pecoramyces ruminantium; assembly: GCA_000412615.1. NCBI lineage: Eukaryota > Fungi > Neocallimastigomycota > Neocallimastigomycetes > Neocallimastigales > Neocallimastigaceae > Pecoramyces > Pecoramyces ruminantium. The sequence goes on from ASRE01007384.1 coordinate 4,416, forward strand.
ATTTTTTATTTTATTTTATATGTTTTATATTTTGTTACAATCATTCATATTTATTATATTATTTAATGTATAAATAAGATTAATGTTGTACTTAAAGTATATCACTTTAGACTTTCTCAAGTAATCGGGTCACCAGAAGTGGGATCAATTTTTAATGGTATTTAAATAATTTAATATATTAAATTTAAAAAAAAAAAAAAAAAAAAAAAAAAAAAAAAAAAAAAAAAAAAAAAAAAAAAAAAAAAAAAAAAAAAAAAAAAAAAAAAAAAAAAAAAAAAAAAAAAAAAAAAAAAAAAAAAAAAAATTAAAATAAATTAATTGATAATTATATATGAATTATTATTATTATTATTATTATTATTATTATTATTATTATTATTATTATTATTAACTTTAATATTTCTTATTTATAAATGATATATATAATTTTACCTTTTTATATTTTATATTTTTTATTTTTATTTCTAATTTTTTTTTATTTTTTTTTTATAACTATATATAATATAATAATATAAATATATTTTCCAAAACTAACTTTTAGATAATAGTATTCCAAGTTTAAATATTTATGATATGAATCAAGTT
>ASRE01007461.1:0-10268 GCA_000412615.1 Pecoramyces ruminantium
TTTATTATTTATTTATTTATTTATTAATTATTATTTATTATTACTATTTACTATTTATTATTTATTATTTATTATTTATTTATTTATTTATTATTTATTATTTATTATTTATTTTTATTTATTAATAATTAATTATTTTATAACTATTTATCATAACCAATTTGCTATTGTATTTCATAAAATAAAAAAGTAATTTAAAATAAATTTATTTATTATCATTACAATTTATATAAATTAGCATTTTATTAATACTAAATCTCAGGTAAAAAATAGCTTAAAACTTAAAATTATAAAACACATCTTTCATATGAAAAAAAATATATATATACATTTATTTATTATTTTTTCTGTAATTTTTATATATTATGCTGTCAAAAATACATAACTAATCATAAATACATTTATTAATTTTATTTTTTTTTTTTTTTTTTTTTTTTTTTTTTTTTTTTTTTTTTTGATATGTTTGTGGCAGTCTGAAGTATATTTCATACATATTCTTTAAACTTTAAACCTTTAAACCTATTAATTAATTATAAAATCTTATAAAATATTTATATAAAAAATTATATAATTTTATATATTTGTTATATATCAGAATATAAAAAATAAAAAAATGTTATTGAAATTATATTTTGATATATATCAGAATATATAAATTTGTTATTGAAATCATATATATAATATACTCTTAATTTATAAAAAAAAAAAAAAATTTATATTAATATTTTTAATTTATTTTTCACGGCAGCCAATAATATAAAAATATAATATATTATTATAACATCAATCTTTTTTTATTATTGAAAAATAAACAATTTTTTTAATTTTATTATGAATATTATCCATATTCATAATTAAATATAAAATTAAAATAATAATTAAAGAATAATACAGAACTATTCTTTTTACATCTACAAATACTATTTTCATTATTCTTTATTCATAAATCAATATTTAAAACTATAATAATAAATATATATATATATATTATTTTTTAATATTTTCTACTATTATATTTTTATTATAATATTAAATACTTTATATTTATTAATTTTAAAACTTTTTTAAATTTATTATATAATAACTAACTGTGTATATCTTAATCGATTTTAATAAAATTGATAGAATATTATGATATATATATTGTCATAAATCTTTTTTTTTTTTTTTTTTAATTTCGAAAGATAATTATTAATAATTTATTAATTATTAAATATTTTATTTATTAGTTTAATATATTCAAAAATGTATACTTAAATAAAAAATATAAATAAATAATATAATAGTCATTTATATTATTTCAGATATAATTATTCAACTATTACATTATTTATTTATATGTTCTAATTGATAATATAATGAATAGGCATATATATTGAAAATAATAAATTATTATTTGATAATAAGTTATCAATGAAATATTTTTTTATATGTTTTTTGTAGTCATTATTGGAATTTTATAAATTATTTTATTTTAATATTGAAAATTTATTATATATTAAAAATTAATATAATTTACCTAACCTTTATATTTATAACATAAAGGTTAGATTATCATTATAAATTTTTAATTATAAATAATAATTTTATATTATACAATATGTAATACATATTAATTTTTTATTGTAATAATTGTTATTAAAATTAATTAATATTTAATTATTTTTATTTTTAAAAATAATTTCAGTCATTAAATATCAATATTTAAAAAATATTAATTAAAAAAAAAAATAATAAAATAAATTAATTATTTTAATGTAAACTAAATTTTTTAATTAAATTATTATTATTATTATTATTTTTTTTTTTTTTTATTTTTAAAAAACATAAAAATCATATTAAATTAAAATTTTTATATAATATTAATTATAAAAATAATATTTTATAATATTACAAAATAATAGAATACAAATTGTATAAATTACTATATTTATAAATTTAAAATTATTTGTGAATATCTATCTATCTATCTATCTATTTTATTTTAGAAAAAACACAACACTGTATATATTATAAATATTTTATTTTAAAACTAATATAATAAGACTTTTACTGTATATATGAAAATCAGATAAATGTTAAAGGAGTGGTTTATTAATAATTGTTCAATAGAAAAATATTTCATATTTTTGGTTTTCTATTTTATAATATGTGTCCAAGGACAAAAAGAATATCCAACTTTTGATTTACAGTCAGAATGTAGTACATCTCAGTATTTTGATTATTCTTCGTTAACTTGTAAAGCATGTGAAATTAATAACGCAGTACCAGATGAAAATGGAATTTGTTCTTGTAAGCTTGGATATTATATTAATCATGTCATTTCATCATTTTATACGTGCTCGGCATGCGAAATAGTAATTATTATAATAAAGAATTTTTTTAATTTAATATACTGGTTATAATATATTATGATTAGTTAATTTTTTTTTTCTCTTCTTTTATTATTTATTATTATTATCATTATTGTTATTATTTTCTTAAGTATATAATATATTTATTGATTATTTGTTATTAATAATCCTTTTTTTTTTTTTTTTTTTTTTTTTTTTATTATCTAAAATATTTCACATTTTTTTTATAAAAGAATTATTCTTCTACATCTGATAGAAAAAATTGTATGAAATGTACATATGGATATAATGAAGAAAATAAGTCTTGTACTTGTCCGACTGGATTTTATATTGGTATATATATATATATATGTATATAATAATTATTATTTTAAAATGAATTATTAATTTATTTAATATAATTTAATACGTTATTTTTGATATAATGAATATTAAATTTTAGTTGAAGAATATGATATCAATGAAAATGCATATTATGCTGTGTGTAAGGAATGCCCTGAAAACAGTTATCCAACAGAAGATCTTTCTAAATGCATTTATTGTACAGGTGATACAAAACCAGCTTTAATTAAAGGAAAATATCAATGTTCATGTTATGATAATATTTTAGTGGTATGGTTTATATGATTTAATTTATAATAAATAATAATAAAAAAAAAAAGTATTAATAATATCATTAATATAATTAATTCTAATGATAATAATTTTAATTATATATTAAATATAAAAAATAAAAAAAAAAAAAAAAAAATAATAATATTAATTTTTTGACATATTTAATTATTAAATAATGGCTCATATTTATGAATGGATTGATATTCAAATAACAATTTTATGAATTATATAATTGAATAAAATATAAAATAGAATAATAATTATTGTATTGATGAAGATTCAATGTATATTATTGGACGTGAATTTTCAGGAATATCAAGAATAACTTATAAAGTAGGAATTACATTATATATATATATATTTATATATTTTCATATTTTTTATAATCATTAAATTTATAATAATATAAAAAAATGTATATAATAAAATTATAAATTATTGATATATTATTATTATTTTAATTTTTTTTTTTTTTTTTTTTTTTTTTTTTTTATAAATGTAATTATTAATTTGTTTATTTGTTATTAATTTGTCTATATTATATAAAAATAGGATATTGTTGGAACTGATGATAAAACATCAATTACTGTAGAATCAGATTTCATACAACAAAATTTTATTGAAGCATATATGAAGTGTGATGTAAATAATTATTTTAATTAAATAATATTAAAATTAATATTACTACCTATCTACCTACTACTATTACTACTACTACTACTACTAATAATAATAATAATAATAATAATACTAATAATAATAAATATAAATAATATTAATTTATAAATAATATTAATGATATAATAATATAAAATATTATATAATAGGATGGTGAAAACCAAACTGCATGTCAAATGTTAGGAAATTTATGTGTATTACAATTATATGATGAAGATTCACCAGCATGTGTTGCTTATAAAACTGCAGCTAAAAAGAATGTCGGTAAATCTGATAGGTATACTCTATTTTTATTATAATATATAATGTTATTATTATTTTAATAATAATAATAATAATAATAATAATAATAATAATAATAATAATAATAATATATATATATATATATATATTTTTTTTTTTTTTTTTTTTTTTTTTTTTTTAAACATAAAGACCAAACAATGTGCCTTATTTATTTCATGGATTATTAGGAGGTTCAATTACTGAATTATTAAATACAAAAATGGGATATCATTTTTCTTATGCAGATAATCCAATTTCTGGAGTAAATATTTAATTAATTACTATCGAAATTTAATATATTGGTGAAAAGATATTTATTTTTATAATAATTTTTGTATATTTTTTTTTTTTTTGTATTTCGTTAATATTTAGTATAACAATACATTACCACTTATTGTTGCAAAATATGATTTTAATGGAACATTTATTAGATATGAAAAACTTACAAATCAATTTCAGGTAAAATAATTTTTTCATTTTTTTTTTTTTAAGTTATTTTAATTTTAATAATAGTAAAATAATTAAAATAAAATAATAATAAATAATAATATTTATATTTATTTATTATTATTTTTAATTATATATATACATATATATTTATTTATTATAAAATAGTTATGTTCAGAAGATGCTAAAAGATCATTTTTATTTACAAGAGTTGGAACAAATTATAAGAAAAAATGTTCCGTTAATATTGCAGATGAAATTGATAAAATAGAAACTACGTATTTTTATGATATATGTAAATAAAATTCATTTAAAATAATATTCATATCAATTTATTTTTAAATAAAAGTAATTATTTGATAATTAATGTTATATATATATAAATATATTATTATTATTATTATTATTATTATTAATTTATAATGTTAGTTGTTGTTGATTCAACCAATGCATTATTACCAGTTCCGGTTTATATTAAAAATAATGAAATTGAAGTTTATAATCCTGTAGTTGATACAATTCAAAAATATTATAGAAGAATATTCTTTTTTGATATAATAAGTAGTCAAGGATCAGATTCTCATATTATTCGATATCCTAAGGAATTTCACATAAAGTATTTATTATTACTATTTTTATTTATATTAGATTGAATATAAAATTATTTAATAATTAATCAATAATTATTCAAAAAAAAAAAAAAAAAAAAAAAAAAAAGGAAAGAAAGCGATGATAATAAATATAAATTAATTAATAATATTTATTTTTTATTATTATTATTTTTTTTTATGAATTAGAATTACTCAAGGTTTGGAAAATGATGAATTTTTAGTTCCATATATTGAAGTAGAATATGAGGAAGAATATATGTCAAATATTTATGAGGATGAGGAGGGATATTTTACAAAAGTAATTAATATAATATATAATATTTTTTTTTTTTTTTTTTTTTTTTTTTTTTTTTTTTTTTTTTTTTTTTTTTTTTGATAAGAAATATTAATATTTATAATATTAAATCATATAATTTTTTAATTGCTATATATATATATATAAAAGTATAAATTTGAAGTAAACTATATAAGTGCTTCTTCTGAAACAACATTTTATATTGCTATGGTATTTATGTTAACATTAGGTTTTTTGTTGGGTTGTTTAAAAGCATATTTATGGACGGAAAGAAATATTGTTAGTGGTGAAGGAATTGGATTAAAGGTAAATATAAATATAAATATAAATAAATATATATATATATATATATAATTATATCTTTTTTTTTTATATTTTTTAATATATTTATTTTATTCTCTTCTTCTTTCTTTCTTTTTTTTTTTATTTTTTAAATATATATATATATTTTTGAAAGTGTTTATTTAAATGGATTACTGAATGGATTGGTGCATTATATCCATGTATATTTTTATTTTTACTGGGAACATCAATATTTTATTTAATATTTTTTAAAAATCAAGATGCTATATATGTAATTGTTCCAATGCAAGGTGCATTATATATTCTTTTTAAAGTATTTTTCATCATAACATTTTCATTATCGGTAATTACTATTATTTTTATTTTTTTTATATATTTTTATGTTAGAATAATTATATATATATATATATTGAAATATACTATTTTCAAAATGTTTAAATTAATTATATTTATATATATTTATATCTATATATAATATAAATATATAGTTAATTTCAATATTAAGCAGAATATTTGAACAATGTAGAGTTTCAGTATTTTTTATTGATTGGGAAAAATCAAGAGGTAAATTATATTCTCCAACAAATGAGGAATTAATTACTGCACCAGTTAGTGTGTGGAGAACATTTTTCTTAGCTAATCAATGGAATAATATACAAGTAAGTTGTTATTAAATATTTAAATATAATATACAAATTATTTTAATTATTAAATTAAAAAAAAAAAAAATAAACATATTTAAATTAAAAATTACAATTTATTAATATTATTTTTTTTTTTTTTTTTTTTTTTTTTTTATTATAAATAAAATAAAAACAAAATTAATAACATATTTATTCATTATATATAGACATTTAGAAAAGTTAATATTAAATTCAGTATTATTTTAATGGTATTTATTTTAGAAGGACTAAATGTAAGATATATAGCTTCACCTCATCCAAAAATTGGTGATTTAAGTAGTCATGAACCTACTAGTATTTTTTTGCTTTTTGGATTAAATTGTTTATGCTGGTTTTCTATTTGTTGTGTTCAAGTAAATAATTAATATATATATATATATATATATATATATTTTTTTTTTTTTTTTTTTTTTTTTTTTTTTTTTTTAATATTTTAATATTGGGAGTAATAAAAAAAAAAAAAAAAAAAGAAACAATAGAAATAACATATATATAAAATATTATTTAATAATTTTAAAATTTATAGATGTTTTTAAGATGGGCTATTTATGGAAGATATTATAAGAATAGAATGTTACAATTTATTGATTTACTTAGTTTATCAAATATAAGTATGATTATTTTTGATGAAAATTATCATGGCTATTATGTTCATGGAAGATCAGTACATCCATATGCTGATACTGATATAATTGATATTGCTCATAATTTATCAAAAGAAGCTGTATGTTTCAATTATTACTAATTCATTATTTAATATTTATTAATATCATTTTTTATATTATTAATAAAGAGAGAGTAACATAATAATATATATGATTAATAAATTAATTTAAATATATAGACGGATCTATTGCCAAAAAGAGGATTTCAAAATACTAATAATATTTTATTTGAAATATATATGACACCCGAATTTAAAAATGTATACGAAAATATGTTTTCAAATCTTCAAGAAAAAATAAATAATTCAATGAAGAAACAATCTTTAACTAAAAAATTTAATCATCATCAAAATCAATCACATGGAATGCCATCTTTTGAAGATGATAATGTATTAAATGCATACAAAGGAATGAATAAATTTTTCTGTTTATGGCTTGAAAAGGTATAATTAATATTAATATTAATATTATTATAATTATATATTATATATTATATATTATATATTATGTATTATATATTATATATTATATATTATATATTATATATTATATATTATATTATTATATTATTATTATTTATATTTATATTCTTATAAAAAAAATAATTTTAAAAATAAAAAAAAAAAAAAAAAAAATAATTAACAATATATTTATATGATATTTTTGCTTTCTAGAATATTAAAGATCATCCATTTAGTATAGAAGAAAGAACTTTCGTTAAAAATATTTTTGGAACTACCCCACCAATTAAAGATGCTACAGTATTTATTGAAAGTTAGTATTAATACAAATAAATAATAATAATATATAAATATATAAACATATAAATAATATAATATTAAATATTAATATAATATATATAACTCATATATATATATATAGATTCATCTTCTACATTTGCTAATGTAATATTTGAAGGCATTGAATGGAGTTTATTAATATTTTATTCATTATTATTTAATTTTGTTGATATGTTCTTTGATGATTGTATTACTGCTGCAATTGTCGTAACTGTTGTTGATGTTGTAATATTAGCTCTTAGAAGACACTTTGGTGAATTTAATATTTCACGTACATCATTAATTGATTGGAAGTTCTTAATTTAAATGAAAAAAAAAAAAAAAAAAAAATTTATATATATATTATCATTTATTATATTTTTTCAATTTTAAATATATTTTTATATATTTATATTTATTATATTTATTTTTAACTTAATTTATATAAAAATATAATTATTCGAAATCTATTATAATATTTATAATATTTATAATATTTAGTTAATATTATTCAAAATAAATGATTTCGTTTATTTAATTTATAATTAAACCTCATCATATCTTATTAAATAAAAATTTCTTATAAATTTATGTAATTAACTATTAATTATTAAATTCATTAAAATCTATGTATTATTCATTTATTAATTATTTTTAAATAAATTAATTAAATTATTTATTAAATTTGTTCATATTTTTATGATGTCAGTTGATTATATAAAAAAATATATTAATTATTATTTAATTTTAATTTGAGTAAATTAATATTTTAATATTTAATAATGATGATAAGAATTTTAAACTTTTATGTAATTTAATTAAATAATTAATGAATAAAAAATAAAGAAGGTAAAAAGAGAGATCTTTTATATTTAATATTTTCTTTTTTTTTTTTTTTACTATTTAAATAAATTTATAAAATAGTAAATATAATAAAAATAAAATATTTAAATAAATATAAAAATTAAAAATTGTTATAAAAATTAACAATTAAAAAAAGAATTAAATTTTTATAAATTATATAAAAATTCAATTTACAAATAATAAAAAAAATTAAATAATAATAATAATAATAATAATATATACATATATATAAATATATATATATATATAATATAAAATTAGTGAAGTTTATTCCAAGAACAAAAAAAAAAAAAAAAAAAAAATAAAATAAAACTTTATTCAAGAAATATCAAAGTATAATAATAAAAATATATAAAAATGACTGTTGAAAAGGTTATACACACATGTTTAAATTGTAAAAAGGAAGGTAATTTAAGATGTAATCGTTGTAAAGCTGCTTTTTATTGGTATGAATAATTATATATATATATATATATATAAAATATAACTATTAATTTATAAACTATATATAATATATATACATATTTTATTTCATTAATATTATTTTTGAAATTATTTTAATAAAATTAAAATTTTTTATTATATCAAAATGTTTATATATTATAAATATAATATTTTATTATTATAATTTTATATAAAAATATATAATTGAAATTTAATATTTAAATTGTAAAATATAGTTCAAAGGAATGTCAAGTTCAAGATTGGAAATCACATAAAGCTATTTGTAATGCTTCAAAGAAAGATTCAGATAGTAAGGAAAGTCAAGAATTAATAAAATTCTGTAATTCTAATAGTGAAAAATTTGTTCCAGTCAATGATGATGCTAATAAAGTTTGGGATCAAGGTTCTAAGTACTATCTTCAAAAAAAATATGAATTAACAGCTGAAGCTTATGTTCATTCTATTTATTTAGATAGTACTATGACACTTCGTTGTAAGCGTGGTGATAACACTATGAATCAATTATATAAACGTTTATTAGATGTTTCTTCTGATCCAGCTGATAATGAAAAAATTAATAGTAAATTTTTAGATAATCCATATGCAGGTATTCTTTACTTATATAGTTATTGTAAGACATATACTGGAGAAGATGGATTCCTTGTTTGCTTTACTAAATTAGCTGAAAAATATTCAGATAATGCTTATGTTCATTTATGTCGTGGTAGAGTTTTCGGTGAAATGACTTCTTTATTACGTCAAAAAGAAGCAATGAAGGAAAGTAGAATTACTTTAAAAACTGAAGTTGATTGTTTAGAAAGAGCTTATGATTGGTTCAGTAAAAAAACATTTACTTCAATTAAAGATGGTGTTGAAGAAACTAAGAAATGCTACCTTTTACCTATTATATATGAATTAGGTTTTGCTTATAGAGACATTGGTCGTATTGCTGATTCAATTAAATGGTATAATAGATTCGTAGAAGAAGCTCCAAAAGAACATCATGCTGTTGGTAAAGCTAAGAGTGCTCTTCAATTTTTAGAAAAAGCTAGAGCTCATTTTGGTGATGTTTATGTTCCAAAAGAAATTTAATTTTGTTACATCAATAGTATATATAATATCTTTAAATAATATACAAAAAAAAAAAAAAAAAAAAATTTTTTTATTTATTTTAAATAAATAAAAAATAATTTTAATTTATTATTCTATAATATATACAAAATTAATTGAAAATTATAATTAATCATA
>ASRE01007475.1:0-2500 GCA_000412615.1 Pecoramyces ruminantium
CAAAAAATCAACACAACATACATTAATAATAACAAAAAATACATTCAAAAAAATTAAAATGATGCATTACTTTTAATTTTAATATATTTAATTTTTATATTTTTATATTAATAAATTTTAATTTTATTTTTTAATTTTTTATTTCAATATATTAAATTATTAAATTTTAAAAAAGGGTTATAAATTAAATATTAAATATTAAAAAAATTATAAATAAAAAAAATCATAAAACATAACCCTTTGAATTGTAATTACCAAAATAATTTTCTTAATGAATCTTCATACATATTATTAAAACTTCATCTAGAATATACCATGATCTATAATTTAAAATGAAAAAAAAAAAAATAAAAATAAAATAAAATAAAATAAAATCATTATTTATCATTTATATTATTTTTTTTTTACTATTTTTCAAATAATATAAAATCATTGATATTGATTATTATAAATAAATAATAATCAATATCAATAATAACGAAAATTTAATATTTATAAAACATAATATTCATTTAACGAGCATACGTGAAGCTCACCAAATATAATACTTAAATTATTACAATTAATATTTATTACAACTGTATATAACTTTTACATTAAATTTATTTAGCTATAGAATTAAATTTATTTTCAATATAAAATTACATTTATATTAATATTTTCTTTTCTATATTATATAAGAATTGTTATAATTTAGTAATAAATCTATAATAATACATTTCAATAAATAAATAAATAAATAAATATTACTTTTATTACTTTTTATTTTTTTTAAAATATCATATGTATCATATATATTTGATTCAAAAATTTAGTAAATAAATATATAAATAAATATAGTATTATTATTATTAGTAGTATCTTATTTTACTATTGTTTATACTAAATTTATTACTTTTTATTACTTATAAATAATTTATATATATGATTTTTATAAATAATCATTAAAAAAGACTATTTTAATGAAATTTTATTTTTTGTTTTGTTACATTTGTATAATTTTAATTGAATATTTATATAAATAATATATATATATAAAATATTTTTTTTTAATTTATCATTGTTCAAAAGTAAATTTATTAACTTTTCATAAAAAATATTTTTATTATTTTAATATTATTTGAAAAATAGTAAAAAAAAAATAGTATAAATAATTAATAATTATTTTTTTTTTATTTTTTTTTTTAATTTTAAATTATTGATCATGGTATATTCTATAGTTTTAATAGTATATATGAAGATTCATTAAGAATATTATTTTGGTAATTACAATTCAAAGGGTTATATTTTATGATTTTTTTTATTTACAATTTTAATATTTGATTCATAACCCTTTAATATTTAATAATTTAATTATATATTAAAATAAAAAATTTAAAAAATAAATTAAAATTTATTAATGCAAAAAATTAAATATATTAAAATTAAAAGTTAAGGTATCATTTTAATTTTTTTTTTTGAATGTATTTTTTTTATTAATGAAGATGTGTTGATTTTTTTTTTGAAATAAGTTTATTTTCGTAATATTAAACGATACAATTTATAAAATAAAATATTAATAAAACAAAATATTTTTCAAAACGAAAGAAGTCAGTTTGTCCGAGTGGTTAAGGAGTCAGACTTGAAATCTGATGGGCTCTGCCCGCGCAGGTTCAAACCCTGCAGCTGACGATTTATTTTTATTTTTTTTTATTACTAATCTATTTAATTTTAATAAATGTATAGTGTATATAATCATAAACACTGTACATTCACTAAAATTCGAATCAATTTTTAACCATAAAAAAAAAAAAAATGGGTAGATGTATAGAAAGAAGGATTTTATATATTAAAAAAGTTATATATTAAAAAAATTATATATATATAAGTAAAGAATAAAGTAAAAATTTAAATAAAAAAAATTTATTTTAAACCAGGATAGTATAAATTTTTTTATATAGTATATTATTTATATAATATATAGTAATATAAATATGTATTAAAAGATATATAAAAAATTTTATTATTCATTTTATTATAATTTCAATATTCCTAATTCCTTGTAAAAATTAATTTTTTAATTTTAATAATTCTATTATTATTATTATATAATTTTATTATTTATAATAAAAAAAGAAAAAAAGAAAAAATAAGAAAGAAAGAAAAAAAATTTATTTAGTAAAATATATTTATTATAATAAGGGAATATATTTTGTTTTATTTAAAGTTTTATGAATTTAAAGTTCCAATTTTAGATGGTAAAATAGTAATGAATGAATATATATAATAATTAATTAAATATAATTATAATTAATTATAATTATATATATTTTAAAATATTCTATTTAATTATACTTATTTAATATTAAATAATTAAATAGTTAAAAACATTATTATTATGATTTTTTTTTTTTTTTTTTTTTTTTTTTTTATCTTTCGAAAAAAAAAAATTAAAATTCTAAAATAATAAAAAGAAAAAAAAAAAAAAAAAAGATGTTTCTTTTCATTATTTTATAATTAA
>ASRE01007475.1:5000-12887 GCA_000412615.1 Pecoramyces ruminantium
GAAAAAGTGAAATCAGTGTTGAACGATGCTAATCAACATTGTATTATTTTAGAATTAAATGAATTCTATAGCAATAGAGATTATTCACTTTTAAAAGCAGTTTCCAATAAAAATGTTAGAATAGTAAAATTATTAATGAACTATGCTAACCAACATCGATATATTTTAAAAATAAATGAAAATGATATCACTGGAAATTATCCGCTTTTAATAGCAATTTCTAATAATAATATTAAAGTCGTTAGATTATTGATAGAGTATGCCAATCAACATCAAATTAGTTTAAAATTAAATGAAAAAAATGACTATGGAAATTATCCGATTTTAAGAGCTATTGATATTAATAATGTTGAAATGGTTAGATTATTAATAGAATATGTTCGTCAACATCAAATTAAATTAGAATTAAATGAAAGAAATATAATTGGACATTATCCACTTTTAAGGGCAAGTGATAATAATAGTATTGAACTAATTAAAATATTATTAGAATATTCTCGTCAATATCATATTAGATTAAAATACAGTGAAGATGATATAGGAAAAAGTCCAGAAATTATTAGATTGTTAAAAAGCTATAAAATAGGAAAGAAATTATATAATACCGTTAACAAAAATAATGTTATGAAGGTAAAGTCAATTTTGAAATATGCCAATCAACATAAAATCAAATTAGAATTAAATGAAAAAAATAAAAATGGAAATTATTTACTTTTAGTAGCAATTAATAATAATAATATTGAAATTGTTCAACTATTAATAGAATATGCTAATCAACATCAAATTATTTTGGAAATAAATAGTAAAGAATACGAAAATGGACATTATCCACTTTTAAGAGCTATTTCAAATAATAATATCGGAATCATAAATTTATTAATTGAATATGCTAAACAACATCATATTAAATTAGATTATGATAAAAATGATATAGGTAATAATTTAGAAATTAAAAATTTGTTGCTAAATTATGAAAGAGGAAAAGAATTATTTAGTGCAATTAGAGAAAATAGTATTCCAAAAGTGAGATCAATTATTGAAGATGCTGATCAACATCAAATTATTTTAGAATTAAATGGAAATCATCTACTTTTATTGGCTGTTTATAATAATAACTATGAAATAGTAAGACAGTTAATAGAATATGCTAATCAACATCAAATTAATTTGGATTTAAATGAAAAAAATATAGTTGGTGAGAATTCATTTTTAAGAGCTATTTTAAATAATAATATTGAAATCATTAAATTATTAATTGAATATGCTAGTCAACATCAAATTATTTTAGAATATGATAAAAATTGTATCATAAATAATCAAGCTATTATTAAATTATTAGATAATTATGAAATGGGTAAAAAGCTGTATAGTGCAATAAATGAAAATAATATTCAAAAAGTGAGATCAATTATTGAAGAAGCTAATCAACAGCAAATTATTTTAGAATTAAATGAAAATTATCTATTTTTATTGGCTATTTATAAAAATAATTATATAATAGTAAATCAATTAATGAAATTTGCTAATCAACATCAAATTATTTTAAATTTAAATAAAAAAAATTTAGTTGGTGAATATTCACTTTTAAGGGCTGTTTCTAATAATAATATTAATATAGTTAAATCGTTAATAGCATATGCTTATCAACATCAAATTGTTTTAGAATTAAATGAAAGAAGTATAGCGGGTGATTATCCAGTTTTAAGTGCCATCAGTTGGAATAATGTCGAAATAATTAAATTATTAATAGAATATGCTAATCAACATCAAATTATTTTAGAATATGATGATAATAATATCGGAAATAATTCAATAATTAGAAAATTATTAAATAATCATAAAAAAGGAAAAGGAAAAATGGTAAGATTTTAAAATAAATTAATAATAATTAATAATAATAATAATAATTACAATAAAATAGAGTATATTTAATTATATATTTAGATAATATAATATATTAAATAAAAATGTAATTTTATTTTTTAATTTTTAAACTAATAATAAATTATTAAAATATATTTAAAATAATTAAAAGAATAATGAAAGAAAAATGAAAACATTACAAAATAAAAACAATAACAAAAAAGATAATATAATGTTACCAAAAACACCAGTACTTGTTATTGCTACAAATAGTTTTGATGGGGATAGTTATGAACATTTAGATATAAAAAAAGATGAATTTTTAATGGTGACAAGTTGGAATTGTGGTAAAAAAGGTTGGGTATATGGCCATCGTGTAAATAATGAAAAAGAAAAAGGGATATTTCCAGAACTATTTATAAAAATTTATAAAAATAAAAATAAAGGTAAATATATTATATTATATTATATTATATTATAATTATTTTTTTATTTAATTTTTGTATATATATTATTATCATGATTGATTATTAATTTTTTTTTTTTTTTTTTTTTTTTTTTATTTATTTATTTATTTATTTTATTTTATTAAAAATATATAATAGGGAAAGAAAACAATTCTTTAAAATGGTATGTTAATATATATATATATATATATAAAGAAAAAAAAAAAAAATTATAAAATATAGATATAAATAATTTTATTTTGTAGATAAATATAAATAATAATATATTTAATTTTTTCTTTAGTAATATTAATCCAAAATATCGAATGGAATTTGATAATAAAGTTAAACGATTAAGATCACAAAATAGTATGAAAATCAGAAATGGGAGTATATTTATTAGTATTAATAGAAATAATTTATTTTATGATGCATTTAATAATATTATGAATAATTCACCTCAAGAATTTAAAAAAAAATTAAGAATAACTTATGTAGGAGAAGATGGTATTGATGAAGGAGGTTTATTAAGGTATTTTATTTTATTTTAAATTAATTAAAAAAATTTTTTTTTAAAAAAGAATATATACATATATATATATATATATATTATACTTTAATTTTTAATTATTATTAATTATTTCATTTTATTTCAACATATTATATTATTATTTTATAATTTATTAATTAATTAATTAATTAATTATTTATTTTTTTATGAAGGGATTTCTTTTATCAAATATCAAAAGAAATTGGAAATCCAAACTATTTACTTTTTAAATATCCTCATGATAATTCTTATGAATTAGAAATTAATCCAGATTCTAGTATTGAACCTAATCATTTAAAATATTTTAGGTTTATTGGTCGAGTAATTGGATTAGCTATATTTAATAAGCAACATCTTTCTATATCATTTACTTTATTATTTTGTAAAAAATTACTCAATAAACCTCTTGAAATTTCTGATTTAGAATATTTTGATTTTGAATTATTTAAAAATTTACAACAATTAAGGTATATATAATATTATATATTATAAATTATATATATCATTTATTATTATTATTATTATTATTTTTTTTTTTTTTAAAAAATATAGATATTAATCTTAATAAATATTTTTAATATATTAAAAAAAAAAAAAAAAAAAAAAAAATTTTTAGAGATAATGATGGAGCTGAAAACTTATATTTAACTTTTACAACTGTTATTAAAGATAGTTTTAAAAATACTAAACCTATAGAATTGAAACCAAATGGTGCTAATATAGACGTTACTGATTTAAATAAAAATGAATATATTGAGTAATTTTTTTTTTTTTTTTTTTTTTTTTTTTAATATAATTTATTATTATT
The DNA here is from genome assembly GCA_000412615.1 of Pecoramyces ruminantium. Classification (NCBI taxonomy): domain Eukaryota; kingdom Fungi; phylum Neocallimastigomycota; class Neocallimastigomycetes; order Neocallimastigales; family Neocallimastigaceae; genus Pecoramyces; species Pecoramyces ruminantium. Next base: position 8,668 of record ASRE01007475.1, read on the forward strand.
ATTGTAATGAAAGCAATTATTTATTAATAATATGTTATATTAATGAATAATTTTATATTATTTTATTATCAATCGTTTATTATTATTACTATTATTATTTATATAGTTTGTTAATTAAAAATAAATTAAATTCAAGTGATAAAAAACAATTAGAGGCTCTAAAACAAGTATTTTATGAAATAATTCCTAAAAATATTAATTCAATATTAAATGAAGTTGATTTAAAAGTAAAAAAAAAAAAAAAAAAAAAAAAAAAAAAAAAAATTCTTTTAGTATTTTTTTATTTTATAATATATATGTATATATTATTAGATTTATAAAAATTATTTATTTATTTATTTATTTTTATAAATATAATATATTTTTTTAACAAAGTATTTAATTTCTGGTATCAACGAAATAAATGTTGACGATTGGGAAAATAATACAGATTATGAAGGATATAAAAAAGATGATATTACTATTATTAATTTTTGGAAGGTAATAATTAATAATTTTTATATATTTATTTTATTTATTTATTTTATATTTTTTTTTTTTTTTTTTTTTTTTTTTTTTTTTTTTTTTTTTTTTTTTTTTTTTTTTTTATAAATATTTTTGAATATGTAAATATTAAATGATTATAAAATATAAATAATTAAATTCATTTATTTATATATAAATATGTAAATAAACAATTATTTATTTAAAATTTTTAGTGTGTTAGAAACTTTAGTAATGAAAATTTAACAAAACTACTTATTTTTTCTACTGGAAATTCACAAGTTCCTGTTACTGGTTTCAAAGATTTACAAGGAAATTCTGGAATTCAACATTTTAAACTAAAAAAAATTGGAAACAAAAATGATTTACCAAAAAGTCATACATGGTATGAAAAAAAAAAAAAAAAATTTATAAATTAGATTATTAATATATTAATATATTAATATATATAATATATATAATAAAATTAATACTATGATATATAATATATATTATAATTAATATTAATTTTAAAATTTATATAAATAAATTAGTTTTAATCGAATTGATTTACCGCCATATACTTCATATACTATTATGAAACAAAAATTATTACAAGCTATTACTGAAGGAATGGGTGGTTTTTCAATGGCATAATGGTAATATATGTAACTATTTAAAAAAATGAATTAAAAAAAATTTTTTTTTAATAATTCATATAAAAAAGTATTTATATATATCTGTATATAATTTTTTTTTTTTTTTTTTTTTTATATCTACATTATTCATTTTTGTAGAAAATTTTGTATTGTATTATATAATAAAATATAACAAAATGTAGAAGATAATCATATTATGTATAATTTTTACAAATAATGTAAAATTCATTATCATAAACTATCTTAATAAATAAAATTATTATTAATTTTTTATTTTAATTATTTTAATTATTTTTAAAATAAAATTTATTTATTATTATTTATTATTATTTATTATTAATTGTTAATGTTAAAACATTTATTTTTAGTTTCATTACTATTTTTTTAAAGGCTTATTTTTTATATGGATTAAAAACTAGTTATTTCATTCAATATATATTGGAAATTTTAAATATTATATCATATATCATATATCATATATTATATTTTATATAATTATTTTATAATTTGTAATTTGTAATATGACTTTTAACAAAATGTTATATCATATATCATATATTATATATATTATATTTTATATAATTATTTTATAATTTGTAATTTGTAATATGACTTTTAACAAAATGTAAATTTAGTAATTTAAATATTGTATCATTGTATCATGATAAAATGATGTATATTTTTCTAATTTAACTAAAAATAGAAATTATGTATAACGTCTAATTATTTTTTTTTGTTTTAATAAAAATTAAGACAATGTAGAGTGGTTAAGTAAAAACAGGGTTCTTATATAAACAGAAGATTTCTCTTTTATTTATTTAAAACTAATTTTATTAAAATAATTAATATTATAGTTTTAATATCATAATAATAGTAACTAATAAAAAAAAAATAAAATATAACATGTCAGGAAGATATTCAAGAGGTAATAGAAGAAGCTACAACAGAAGTAGCAATAACAGACAAAGCAATTATTCAAATAATAATGAGGGTTATGATAGACCATTAACTTCAGAAGAATCAGAAAAAATTGTCAACCAATTAATAGCAGACCAATGTCAAGGTTCTTACACTAACTTTTGGGTTTTAAGAGATAAATTCTATAATGATTAAATAAAAAAAAAAAGTATTACTTCTTTTTATTTTCGGTTTATTGCTTTCAACAAGGAATATTATCTTTTTTATAATACAATTTTTTCATATTAAAAATTAAAATAATTAAAATTTTAAATTACCAAAAAAAAATATATATATATATATATTTTTGTATATAATTACTTATCAATATGTCAAAAAACATTAGTAATGAATAAAATATTATTGCAAACAATAAATGTTATAAATATATAATTTAAAATTAATACTGAAAAAAAAAAAAATTAATTATTTTTATTTGAAAAACATATTTTAAATTTATATTTTTTTTTATATTTTTTAATTATATTTATTGAATAGTTATTTTTTATAATTGAATTATTTTGATAAATAATAAAAATATAATATATATATTACATTTTCATCAATTTAATTTAATTTAATTTATTAATAACATTTTGCAATGATAAATATTATAATAAAATAATAAATAATTATATTATTTATATATATAAATGATATTAATTATTATTTATTTTTTTATTATTTTATATTTTTCGTTTTTATAATTAAATTTTTATTTTTATTTATTTTTATAATTAATAAAGAAATTGAAATATTTTTAATAAATGTTATAAAATAATATAAGTTTAAAAATTTTTTATTGAATTAAGAATTTACCATTTTAATTTAAATTTAAAATTTGAATTTTGTAATATTTCATAAATTGATATTGTAGTAATATTTATAAACACAATATATTAGTAATTTAAACAGTTTTATTTATATGTGTATAAAGTTTAGAATTTTTTTTATTATAAATATTATAATGTTATGTCATTTATAATATTTACATTTATACATTTATAATTAAGCATTATTTCAAACCATTTTATAATATTCAATTACAAAATTATTTTTCAAATTTAATTTTTTATCTATTGTTATTGTTCTCAATAACAAAAATTATAGTTTATTTTTTTTATTTTTATTATTTTTTTTTTTTTTTAATTTTTATCATTTATATATTTTATTATATTATTATATTATTATAGTTATTATTATAATTTTAATTTTTTTTAGAACTATTATTTCATATTATATAAATATATTATTCATTAATTTTCATTAATTAATATTATTATATTATTTATTATCAATATTTCATTTTTTTTTATTTTTTTTTTTTTATTGTTTTTATTGAATATTTTATGAATTTAATTGAGTATATTCAGCACTTTTATCCCATAATTCTTTTGCATTTTTTTCATTATAAGAAAGTTCTGAGGTTTTAATAATAGATGTACTTCTATCATAATAATTACCAGATGATTGGATAATATCAGAATAAACAAGCTCAGCAAGAGCTGATGATGATTTTTCTAAATCACCATATCTATGAGGAGCATGAACTTTTACAAATTCAAATAATTGAGCTTTTTCCTCTGAATAATGGGTTTTCATTAATCCTGGATTAAAGATATTGACAATTACCTCACTCTTCTTTTCCTTTAGAACCTTAACGAATTCATAAACAAAATAAACATTACATAATTTTCATCACTTGGATGTGCAATAGGTTCTACTCCAAGCCATTCAAATTTTTCGCCCTCCTTAACTGGTGGATCATGCATATCACTAGCTACAGAAATAATTTTTCCATTTTTCTCCATGAATGGAAGCATCAAATTACACAAAAGGAAATGACCTAAATGATTTGTAGCAAAAATAATATCAAATCCATCGACAGACATTTGTCTAGTGGTATTTAAATCACCAACCATTGCAGCGTTACATACAAGAGCATAAACTGGCTCTTTAACATTTTCACGGTAGTTATCAACAAATTCTCTGACAGATTTTATTGAAGAAGTATCAAGAATCATAACAGAAACGTTTGGATTTTTAGTTTCATTAATGATAATATTTTTTGCATTTTCTGCTCTTTCAGAATTTCTACAAGCAAGAATTATATTAAAATCATTTGAATTTTTTGCAATTTTT
>ASRE01007476.1:0-10972 GCA_000412615.1 Pecoramyces ruminantium
CATTAATTATTTATAGATGAATAATTTTTTTTTTTTTTATATTAATTTTATTGAGTATTAAGCGTTACAACTATATTAATAATAATTATCATTATAATTATCATGATGATTATTGCTAATATATATTTTTTTAATTATTAATATTTTACTATAAATTTTTATTATTATTTATTATTATTTATTATTATTTTCTTTTTTTTATTTTATTTAAAACATAAAAGTGTTTAAATAAATAACAATTATTTATGAAAAAAGTTTTACTTATATATACATATTCTAATATATAATTTTTATAAGATATTAATGAAATGATTAATTGAAATGATATATATATATGTAAATATAGATATATATATATACATTTTTTTATATATATATATTTTTTTTTTTAATTTTAATTTTAAAATAAAAAATTAAAAATTTGATAAAATTTTTTTCTTAAAATAAAAAAAATATTTTACATGAAAACTTAAAATGAAAAATTTTAAAATATTAACTTGTAAATTTTTTAATGTTTTTTTTTTTTTATTATTAATATTTGATGTTATATATTTTTATAATATTTAATATAATTAATGATATTTGAAATTATTTGATAAAAAAAAAAATATTGATATTGTATTTTGATTATCTTTATAAATTTTCAATCATTTTTTTAATTTCAAAATTGATTTTTAAGATATGTTTGGAAATATCCATTTTATCAAATTTTAAAGTAATACTATGATGATTAGCATATTCCATTAATGATTTAACCATTTCAGTATTATTCTTTTTAATAGCAATTAAAAGTGGATAATCTCCATTATTACTTTTTTCATTGAATTCTATAATAATGCCATGGTGATTGGAATAATCGATCAATAGTTTAACCATTTCATTATTATTATATTTCATTGCCACTAAAAGTGGATAGTATTGATTTTTAATTTCTTTTTCGTTCAATTCCAAATTAATACGGTGATGGTCTGCATATTCTATTAATAATTTGACCATGGCCGTATTATTTTTATTCACAGCTAATAAAAGAGGATAATATCTAAAATTGTTTTTTCGTTCATTCAATTCTAGTGAAATGTCATGACTCTTGGCATAGTTCATTAACATTCTGACCATCTCAATATTATTTTTATTAATGGCTAGGAGGAGTGGATAGAAATTAAACCTTTTTTCCTTCGCATTAAGCTCCAACGTAATATGATGGGTATCGGCATATTTTATTAATAATTTAACCATGTCCATATTATTGTGATTGATGGCCATGATCAATGGATAGTATGAAAAACTATGCTCCTTTTCATTCAATTTTAAAGTAATACCACGAGCATCGGCATACTCTATCAATAGTTTAACGAGGTACAAACTATTTTTATAGGATGCCATTAAAAGGGGATAGAATCCGGCATCATTTTGTTCATTTAAGTCTAGAGTGAAATTTTGAGCTAATGCATAGTTTATCAATAATTCGATCACTTCAATATTATTTTTTTCAATAGCCACCAAGAGAGGTGTGTTTCCTAGCTCGTCTTTTTCATTCAATTTTAAAACAATATTTTGGGTATTGGCACATTCTATCAATAGTCTTACCTTTTCAAGATCATTATTGATAATAGCTTTCTGCAATGGATGAATGATATTTAAATTTTTCTTGTTTCTTTCTAAAAATATATTATGTTGGTAGGAGCATTCGATCATGGATTTAGCCATTTTATTTTTACAAAGTCTATCAAGGGACCTAAGCAGTGGAAAACCAATATCACTACTTTTTTCATCCCATTCTAAAACGATATGATGGGTATTAGAATAGTTTAACAATGATTTAACATCTTCCATATTATTATTGGTAAGCGCCCAATAGAAGAGATAAATGATACTGGCATTTTTTTCATTTAACTCCAAAATGATAGAGTAATTACAAATACAAATGATGAGTAGTTTAAGCATTTCAATATTGTTTTTATCAATGACCATTAAAAGTGGATGGAAACCAAATTTTTCTTTTTCATTCAAATTTAAAACAATTTGATGGGTATAAGCGTATCCTACTAAAATTTTGACAATTTCAATATTATTATTAAAAATAGCTTCAAGAAGTGGATAGATCTCCCATGTATTTTTTTTGTTTAATTCCAAAACAAAACTATGCTCATCGGCATATTCCATCAATAGTGTTACCATTTCAACATTATTTTTATTCACTGCCATTAAAAGAGGATAATTCCCATCCTCATTTTTTTCATTCAATTCTAAATCGATATTATAATAGTTGGTATACTCCATGATAAGTTCAACAATTTCCAAACTATTGTTGTAAATTGCCCAATAGAGAAGAGAATTGATACTTAGGTATTTTTCATTAAATTCCAAAATAAGATGATAATGATTTGCATATTCTATCAATAATCTAACCATTTGGACACTATTTTTATCGATGGCTATGACCAATGGGTAATCACCATCATAGTTCTTTTCATTCAACTCCAAGATAATTTGATGCTGATAGGAATAAGCCATCAATAGTTCCATTATTTCGATATTATTATTGAAAAAAGCCTCTAATAACGGATAGATTTCCCAAGCATTTTTTTCATTCAATTCCAGAAGAGTTTGTTGGGTATTGGAAAACTCCATTAATTGTTCCACCATGGTAGCATTATTTTTAGTAATTGCCATGAAAAGGGGGTAATCACCATCATGATTTTTTTCATTTAATTCCAATGTAATATGATGTTGCTGAGAATAATCCATTAATAGATTAGCTATTTCAATATTATTATTAGAAATGGCAATTAAAAGTGGAGTATTTCCTTTGTTATCTTTTTCATTAAGTTTCAGAATAATATGATGAGTATTGGCATATTCTATCAGTACTTTAACCATTTCAATATTATTATTAGCGACAGCTTTTAAAAGAGGATAATCGCCAGTGTGATTTTTTTCATTCAACTTCAATACGATATGATGTGCATTGGTATATTTAATTAATAGTTTCACCATTTCAATATTATTTTTAGCGACCGTTATTAGAAGAGGATAATCACCAGAATGATTTTTTTCATTTAATTTCAAAACAATATTGTAATGGTTTGCATATTCTATCAACAATTTACTTATTTCGATGTTATCATTAAGAAAAGCATCGAGGAGGGGATAATTTTCCCATAAATTTTTTCCATTTATATCTAAAATAATATGGTGGGTATATGAATATTCAATTAATGATTTAACCATTTCAATATCATTATAGGTAATAGCTTTTAAAAGTGGGTAATCTCCTTCCCGATTTTTATCGTTTAATTCCAAAATTATATTATGAGTATTGGCATACTCTATTAATAATTTTACTATTTCAATATTATTATTAATATATGCTTCAAAAAATGGATATATATCCATCATATTTTTTCCATTTAAATCTAATATTATATTATGGGAACGAGCGTATTCCATGATTATTTTAATCATTTCAATATTATTCTTTTTAATAGCTAATAAAAGTGGATAATTTCCTTTATTGTCTTTGTTATTCAATTTTAGTATTATATTATTATTGTTTTTTTTTTAATTATTATGGTTGGCGTATTTTATCAATAGTTTTACTATTTCGATGTTATTATTTTCAGTAGCTATTAAAACTGGATAATGTTTTTTATCATCCATTTCATTTAACTTTACTATGGTATTATGATTATTAGAATATTCAATTAATAAATTGACAACATCATATTCATTTTTATTGATAGCTTCTAAAAGAGGTGTATCTACATTGATTTCTTTTTCTATTAACTTAAATATTTTTTTCTTTTTATCTTTTTTTTCTAATATACTCTGAACTCTTTTAAAATCTATTTTATCATCTTTAATAGCATAATATAGTTTATTTTCAATTTTTTTATCAATTCTAGATATTATCGTTTTCATATTTATTTTTTTTTTTATTTATTACCTTAAATTAAATTTTTTATTTTTTTTTTTTTGTTTAGTAATTTTTTTTTAATTTTAAAGTACAAATTTTATATTTATATATTTTTTAATTTTTTATTTTTTTATTTTTTTTTTAATTTTTTATTTTTTTATTTTTTTTTTATTTATTTTTTCATTTTTTTTTATTTATTTTTTTATTTTTATCAATTATTATTAATTTTAAATTTTATATTAAAATGTGAATAAATTAATATAGATACATTATACATGTAATATATGTAATATATGGTTATGTTAAAAAAAATAAAAATTTTTTATATTTGGAATTAATTAAAAAAATTACATCAAATTATTAAATTATGATATAATAAAAAAAAAAATTATATATATATTATATATATTATATTATTATATTATTATATATTATATATTATATATTAAATATATGTGAATGTATATGTATAATACTTTTTATATATATATGAATATATGAATATATATATTTATAATAATATTAATATTATTATTAGTATTATATAATTAATATAAAAAAAATATTTTTAATATATAATAACTATGTACAAGTGTAAATCAATGCTATTTAAAAAAAAAAAATATTTTTATTAATTTTTTTTTTAATATGAAAAAATATATTTATTTATTAATATAATATATTAATATTAATATATTAATATATCTATTACATTACATTATTATTATTAGTACATATTAATATTACTATTATAATATATATAATATATATAATTTTATTAAAATAATTAATTTTAAAAAAAATGAAAATTTTAGTGTAACAGAACTGTTTATTTATTTTTTTAAATGAATAACTAACTAACTAATAAATAAATAAATAAATAAATAAATAAATAAATAAATAAATAAATAAATAAATAAATAAATTATATGTTAATAAATATATAAATATATAAATATATAAATATATAAATAAATATATATAAATTTATAAATAAATGGATAACTAAATAAATAAAATTTGATAATTAATGATATTATTTTAAATATTGATTATTGACTTAAAAAAAAGTATAGTATATTTCATAATAGAATATTCTTATTTTTTTTTTTTTTTACTATATATAGTTTTATTTAGTTTTATTTATTTAAAAATCTGTATAAAGTAATATATTGTTACTTTAATTTCTTTTCAAAGCCTAATTAATAATAAATTATTCCTTTTTGGATTTAAAAATTAAATATGATATAGAATATTCTATTATTCTTTCATGTATTTTATTAATATTTTACCATTTTTTTTTTAATAGAAAATTTTGGTAATGAATGAGTATAAATAAAAAAAAAGAGAGAGATAAACCTATAAAAAATTTTAATATATATTATTATTATTATTATTATTATTGTTGTTGTTGTTGTTGTTGTTGTTGTTGTTGTTGACTTTTTTATTAATATTAACATTATTAATTATTATATTGTTGACTTTTTTTTATTATAATATTAATTATTATTTGTTATTATTTTTTTATAAATAATTTTAATAAATGATATAATAATAATAATTAATAATAATAAATAAATAAATAAATAAATAAATAATTATAGATATATATAAAACTCTTTTTTTTTTTTTTATTTTATTTGTATTATTATTTTTATTTTTTTATTTTACTCTAATAATAAATTTAATTTTTAAAATCATTGAAAGGTAAATATCAAGTTAACATAAATAATATTTATAATATTTATATATATTTATAATATTTACCGTTATTTTAATTTATATAAAATCTTAAAAAATATTAATTATTTATTTACTATAATTTTTTATTTATATATTTATTTATTTACTTCATTTCATTTTATAAAATATAATATAAGATAATATAATATAAAATTAAGTTAAAAGAGAAAGAGTTTAAGAAATATATAATATAAATATTTATTGTTAATATTAATGTTGATGTTGATGTTGATGTTGATGTTAATATAATATATAATGATATTATATAAATATTTAATCCTTTTTTTTTTTTTTATTAAAAATAAAATTTTTTTTAAAGTTTTAAATTATATGACATCATTTTAATATTTAAAATATATATATATATATTTAAAATATATATATATTTTTTAAAAAAAAAATCATAATTAAAATAGATTTTATTTTATTAATTATTTTATTTTATTAATTATTTAGTTTATTTAATTATTTAGTTTAGTTTTTATTTTATATTTAGTTTAATTATTACAATGTTTTGTACAACTCATAATTCATATATTTCTTTATATTGTACAACAAATAATGAATATTTTTATTGTTGTACAATTTATAATGTAATTTAGCAATTTAATATAATTGTACAATACATAAATGTATTACAAAAAAAAAAAAAAAAAAATAAAAAACAATAAAAAATAAAAAAAGCTATAAAATTTTTTTTAATACAAATTTTATTTTATTTTATTTCATTAACAAATGACTATTTCAATATTATTAAAGGATAATATATTTTAACATTTTCATTTATTATTAATTATTAATTATTAATTATTAATTAGTATTCCATATTTTAATATAATTCACAAATATAAAATAAAATAAAATATATAAAATTTTAATTATTAATCTTTTATAATTATTATTTATATATAATAAAACTTTTTTTTTTAAAAAATGATTAAATATTAAATTTTATTAAATTTCTAGATAAATTTAATGTCACTATTAATAACGTATATGTTCAACAACTATTTTTTATTAATAATATATATATATATAAAATTAAAATTGTAAGTAAAAAAAAAATAAAATAAAATAAAATATTGTAAAGGTTTTCAATATAGTAAAATTTTTTAATTGGTCGATAAATAAATGTGATAAAAGGATAGCATTTAATTGAAAAAGATAAAAAGATAATATAAGTTTGTAATTCTAATTATTGTATAAAGGTATATAAAGACAAAAAAAAATTACAATTATTTTTGATTAATATAATTATATTGTTAAGTAATAGTTGCCGTAAAATGTAAATAAATTAACTATGTATTAATAATTATTTTATATTTTAAAAATTAAAACAAAAATTTACAGTATTTATGAATAAATCAATTGAATTTTTAAAAAACAAATTCCCATATTATTTTATTTTTTAATAATATATATGTAGGATTTATTTCTATATAAAGCATTAAATTAAATAATAAATTCAATATTTTTATTGAATTTATCTTTAAAAATAGTTATGAATTATTCTTATTTTTATCTCTATTTTTTTTATTTTTATATTAATTATAAACATGTATTTCTGTTGAAAATTTTAATATTAGACTTTAGTTTATGCTATACTTTGTATATTATTCCATTTGGCTCAAAAAAATTATATTGTTAATTCAGAAAATCACTTTTTTTTTTTATTATTTTAAAAATATAACTAATATATATTAATCATATCAGAAATATATAATTTTTTTTTCATAAGTATTTTCAATAATTTAATTCTATGACATAATTTTATTTAATCATAATTAGTTATAAAGTAAAACAATGATGGAATGAATATAATTTTTTAGTTATTTTTTTTTTATGAATAAAAATATATTCATAAATATAATCTTTTATATATATTATAGTTTTTATTATTTATCTATTCTTATTCTTCCTAATTCTGCCTTTTCTATTATAAATATTTACATTTAATCTTATGAAAATATATTTAATATGACACTCTCAAAAATCAAAAATTAAAAAGTATCATTTAAAATGATATTAATATTATATATATATTAATCTTTATAAATTTATTTATTTATTTATTTATTTATTTTTGTATTATAATTATGATTATTATTATATATTAATATTAAGAAATTTTTTATCAATATTTAATGATTTAATTGTTATTTTTTATTATGTAATATAACAATTAATTATTACCTCAACTTTTTCATTTGTTTTAATAATAATAAAATTTATTGAATATTTAATTAATTATTTGTTAGGATGAAGTGAAAGATTCTACATTTATAGGTTCATTTCATTGGCTAGATAGGATTAAAAAAAAATGAATTATTTATATGGTCCATTTATATCAATTTTATTAAGATTTTATTCAGTTGTAAGAATTGTTACATTTGTATATATATTGGTAAGTTTCTTTATTTTTAAAATTAAAAAATTTTTTAATAGTAAACATTTATTATGAATTATAATTATTATTAATTTTAAATATGATAGTAATTAAAAATGATGAATTAAAAATAAATTATTATTATTAATAAAAAAAAATATTTTTTTTATAAATATATATAAATATGTAGAGTTCATAATTAATAACAAATTATTATTTAGTTTTTATTGTTTCAATCAAAGAAAAAAATAAAATAAAATAAATATATACGTATATATGTATATATATATATGAAATAATTAATAAAATATAAACATTAACAAATATTATTAAAAATACAAAAAATGTTTAAATAAACAAATAATAATATAATAAATCAATGTTAATATAATTTTTTAGATATAATTTAATTATCATTGCTATTATAATTCTTTTTTTATTTCTAATTTATTAATTGTAAAATAGATTTCCGGAAGAATGTATTTATAGAAATAATTATAAAAAAAAAATTAACTATACTCTATCTGATATTTTAAAAATGTAAAAATTTTTAATATCTTAATAATAATTAATTAGTATTCTAACGCTAAAGATCTAAATATATATATATTTTTTTAAATAAATAATATTATATGAAAAAAAGGATCCAAAAAGTACAGAAAACTATGAATATTAAAGGATATCGTGTAAAATTTGTGGAAATAGTTATTAATAAAAAAAAATTTACACCGGCTATCTATAGTTATTCTAATTTTAAAAGATATAATTCAGAAGGTATAGGATGAAAACTATTTTAAGAAAAATACTAAGTAGTAAGTTTAGTGAATCTGTTAGTCCATGGTAGTCAGTGCTATAAAAATTCCTATTGTTTATCAAATGAATGTGAAAAAAAAAAAAAAAAAAAAAAGATATTAATTGAGATGGACAATGTAGATTTATGGTAGGATTACAATGATTACAATGAATACAATGAATACAATGAATACAATGAGTATAATGATTCTATTGAGGGTTTTATTTGTGGAAGAGCAGAATATAATTATTGTGAAGGAAAAAAAAAAAAAAAAAGAATGTTATTATAAACTTTGTCATAGAAAGGACCATGTTTGCGATTTGAATACAAACATCTGGTGATTTTGAAAAATATAATGACAAAAAAAAAAAAAAAAAAAAAAAAAAAAAAAAAAAAAAAAAAAAACTACTTTTATTTTGATTATGCTAATTTTATTATTTCTTGGCTGTATTTGCTATTGTTTTACAAGTAGGTGCTGTCCTACACTGTAAAATAGATTGAATTTATGATGTTTATAAACAATTTTAAAATTATAAAATTAATATAAAATGTATAAAAAAATAAAATATAAAATAATTATGGTATATTAAAATAAAATAATATAAAAATTAATAGTATAATTATAAATAGAATAAAGTAAAATAAAGTAAAATGGTATGAATATGAATATCAACTTTTATAAAAAAAAAAATAAATAAATAAATAAATAAATAAATAAATAAATAAATAAATAAATAAATAAATAAATAAATAAATAAATAAATAAATAAAATATTATATATCTTTTTAATAATTTTTTTTTTATTTTTATTTCCATATTTAATTTTTATTTTTTAAAAAAAAAGGTTTGAACCTTTTTTTTTTTTTTTTTTAATATCATAATATTTATAATATATAGTTACAATATATTTATGATATTTATTTATGTTATATATTTATTATATATTTTATTATATATTTAATATATATTTATTTATATATTTATTTATATATTAAATGATATTGATATTTTTCATTTAAAAAAAAATTTTTTTTTAATCTATTAAAATGTAATACAAATAAAATAAAATAAAATAAAATTAAAATTAAAATAAAAAAAAAAATTTTATTTTAAATAAAAATATATTAATTAAAGTTTGTATTTTTTTTCTTCAAAGTAATTGATGAATACTAAAAACGGAATAAAATTAAAATTAAAATTTTAATTTAAAATGAAACAAATTTTTTTTAAATTTTTTTAAATTTTTTTTTTTTAAATTTTTTTTTCTATTTTTTGCCTAAAAAGTTTTTATTTGAATTTTACTTTTTTTTTTTTTTTTTTTTTATTTTAATAAACCTAATTGACATAAAACTGATATAAAAATTTTTTTTTATATTTATAATTTTTTTTTTATATTCATAATTATTTATTATTTATTAATTATTATTATCAATGAATGTTTTATACATTTTAATGTGAAAAAGGTGACTTTTATTATTCTTTTAAACTATATTTAAATTGAATCTTTATATTATTAATCCTTTTAGTACAAAGCTTGTCCAATTTTTAATTTCATATTAGAAAATAATAATTATTTTTTTATTCTTATTGTCTATAGTATTAATACTATTTTTTCATATTTAAATTTTTTATTTTTTTTTTTTATTAATTTTTTTTTTTTTTTTTTTTTTTAATTTTTTTTTTTTTTTTTTTTTAATTTGAATTTATTATATAAAATAATATTATTTTTAAATATTTTTATTTAAATATAATATATAAATTTTATTTTGTTACTAAATTAATAATCATTTCTTTAAAAAAAAAAAAGCAAAAAAAAAATATTATAAAGATGTGAAAGAAGGATTATACAGAAATAAAAAAATTTTTTTTTATTTTATATCTTTGATAAAAAAATTGAATGAATTTTAAAATAATTATTACACATTCAACTTTTAAAAAGGATAATTCGATTCATTATTAAAATAATATTAAAACTATTTTTTATAAATATATAATAAATATAATGATAATGATTATTATTATAATTAATTGATTATAATTTAATAATATTTTATTATTATATATAATTTATTTTTTTAAAAAAAAATAAATAATAATAATAAATAAATAATAATAATAAATATATAATAATAA